>JASANF010014198.1:0-117894 GCA_030248245.1 Trissonchulus sp. WLG1_4
TACATGTGAAACATCTACGCCTCTACACTGATTGAAGGTAGTAGATCTGTCAATAAATAAATGTTACCCTCCAACCTACAAGTTTACCAAACTGGTAGGTTGGTTTGCCGCTATAGGTATTACTATTCAATTATAAACTGGATAATTTGAAATCTATATAAATCTGGAAATTGGTCAGTGGCCGTACCACGCGGCAAGGCACGTTATAACCCTATAACCAATTCCCCGAGTATAAATTAAGGTGATAGAGTTAACCACCGGTAAGATCCGGAGGCACGCGACCAGATTAGATGGGTCGTGTGGGAACATGTAAACCGGATAATGATTAATCCTCCAGTTCCGAAAATAACGACTTAAGTCGTCGGAAACATTAAGAAGTATCAAACCATAAAAAGACAACAAGACAGAAAATATAATACACCGGAGCCCAAGTCAAGGGTTAATGGTTTACTGATAACCCGAATATCAGTGACGACTGGTAAATAATACAGTTATTCATGTTAGTATATTTGTTTACAATCCGCTTTAGCAATTAGTAAGCTTATGTATTAACAGCTCAAAGAAACCAGTTAGCGCGAAAACTGGTTAAGGAAAACATATCAGGTGAATATAGGCGGCAAACATTTTTTATAAAGTTAAATAAGAAATTAAATAATTTAGTGTGAAAGTGAGGACGAAACTAAAATTAAAGTAACTGTATATGCCAAGTTATGTGTAAAATGGTAAAATGTTAAGTAGAAATTTTTTTATGAATAAATTATTTTCGATGAGAAATAAGAAAAAACAGAAGATATTGCTAAGGTTAATGCGTTATAACTATTATATGATGGTTAGTGTATTAGAGTATTATAATAGTGTAATGTGATTATGCTAACACGTCCTACACCGAGAAAGCTCGGCCATAAGCCGAGACGACCTCGGTAGGCAGATTGTAAACATCATACTTTACATTTTGGATGCTCAAAGTCGGGTCAGCGGGTCGATCGTCAACATGCAAGTCCGGAGCGCGATACAATTTCTTAGCAATAAGGCACTTTTTAACCCCAAACAAATAGGCAAGCATATCCTGCTTGGTCTTCTCAAAATGACGAACAAGAGAGACCGGAACAAGACCCTTACCCTTTCGATTGGCATTAAAATTCTTAAGCTTGTAGCAGTTAGACATTATGCTAGTCACCCATTCCGGTTTAAGAAAGGCAATAACGATAGGTTGAATGGTTTGTTTGTTCCGAAACGGGTGGCAAGCACGAACGTCTTTAACTTTCAGTTTCTTATCGCTAGGCAAAACTTCATGATTAAGAAAGTCAATAACGCGTCGGGTCAGCTCTTCGTTATTGTCGCTAGATTTGGCCAAGTCGAATCCGCGGATTAAAACGTTATGCGATTTGGAGTGCTGCTCGTTTCGGCGTACAGATTTTTCGACTGACTTCAGGCGTTTCTCCATGTCGTCCAATCGCGATTTAAGCAGGCCATAGTCCGTGTCGTCGGTTCTAGGTATCTTCGTACGGGGTTGCACAGTGGTCCATGGTTCATCTAGGGTTGCCGGTTCGTGTTGTCCGTTAGCAGAAGGTCCGTTAGGCTCTGAGTCAAACGAGGTAATGCCCGCCAGGTCGTCATTGGCAAAGCTGCGCTTTTTGCCTGGAAAAGGAAAATAGAGGTAAGTCACAATGTAAGAAAAGGTTCACTGAGAAAACTAAGTAACTATATGGTATTTCATAGGAATGAGAATTAAGATAAAATAACTGAAAAGGAAACATCCCCTTAGAAAGGGGGTAACGTTATTCAATCAGACGTCGGAAGAACCGACAGTCATCCAACCCTGGCCAAAAGGCCAGGTTGGGTAGCGTTAAATATAATAGTTTTATGGAACGTATATTTAAACAAAGTTAATATCAAACCCTAATAAATAAAGGTAAATGACCACATAATTTAGGTTTAAGAAGAGAGGTAGGGGGGGTTGGAATATAGGTATAGCCATTAGAGTTAAAGAATATTACTTGATCCACGATAAAGGTATTGATTAAGAAGGGTTTGGGCAGAGACGATAGGTTCAAGAAGTAGTAATTAATCAAAAAGCGCAACTGCGCAGAAACATGTTCATTAGTCATCAGACACATGTTCATTATTGAAAAGACAAATGTTCGTCATCGAAAATGTTCGTCATCGAAAATTTTGGATTGATCGAAACATTTTGGATGATGAACATTTGTTTTTTCAACGGTGATTTATCAAAAGACAAATGTTCGTCATCGAAATTTCGTTATCGAAAATGTTCGTCATCGAGAAATTTTTCGATGACGAGCTTTGGCCTTTTAGAACATTTTATGTTCTAAATGACAAAAGCTCGTCATCGAAAATTTTTTCGATGACGAACATTTCAACCAAGAGTACATAATAGCTTCTCAATCTATACAGAAGAAGAGTGAGACACTCTCCAGCCTGCCTGTGTTCTAGCACAGGCAGATGCGCTGGTCGTTTTCGGGATACATGTTGACATTCTATGCAACATGTGACTGGCCAATCAGCGCGTAGATTCCCTGCGTAACACACATTAGTATATAATCGCTGATGTGTTGATAAGCATTAAGATAGGGATAAAAGCTTAATAATGCATGATTTATTCGTAGTCTGCTTAAAAAGGTTTGCAAATGCCTCTAGTAATATTTTGGCAAACTTTCAGCGAAATTGATTGAGAAACTTTTGAGATATAAACTTTTCTGAATTTCTTCAAAGTTTTTCAATCAATTTCGCTAGAAGTTTGCCAAAATATCCCCAAAGGTATTTGCAAACCTTTTTTAATGTTTTTACAAGCAGACTATGAATAAATAATGAGTTATTAACCTTTTATCTTATCCCGTTTTATGATTGGAGCACGTGCACAGGCGTCTGCCAATCAGAGAATAGAAGCTCGCTTCTGATTGGCCAGTCACATGTTGCATAGAATGTCAACATGTAGCCCGAAAACGACCAGCGCATCTGCCTGTGCTAGAACACAGGCAGGCTGGAGAGTGTCTCACTCTTCTTCTATATAGAGTGAGACGCTATTATGTACTCTTGTTTCAACGGAGCTCTTTACCTCCGTTGAAATTTTCAACTGCGAACTAGGGCTGGGTACGGTTACACGGTACGAACCGTGTACACGCGTGTAACCGTGTACACGCTAAGCTTAGCGTGTACACGGTTAGGGGTCACTATCCGCGGTTACTTAGCAGTTACAGCGTGTGCCGTGTACACGTTAAGACACAGTAACCGCGGATACTGGAACCGGTTACTCTAAACGGATAGTGTAACCGGTTACTCTAAACGGATAGTGTAACCGGTTACTCTAAACGGATAGTGTAAACGGTTACTCTACACGGATAGTGTAACCGGTTAGACTATCCGTTTTCCGACTTTGTGTACCCGTTAAGAAAAATGTTCGTTTGGCTGCTGGATTTATGCAAATTAGCCTACAACCGTGCGCAAGCGATTGGTTTGCGTGTTACTTCATATACGCATGTGTGTGCAAGCTATACTCTTCAAGATATATAAAGGCATTTATACTGACAGCTCAGCATTGTCCCAGTAGCTTATATGGTAGCTTGCTGGTTTGCAGATCTAGAGATGGGTGGTTCGTATCTTCCCTTGGTCATTCCTCCCCCTCTGCTCCTTGACGTTTAGTAACCGTGTAACCGTTTAGTAACCAACCGTTTAGTAACCGTGTAACCGTTTAGTAACCGTGTAACCGGTTAGCAACCGTGTAGCCTTTTAAAAAGGTGATCTGGTCGAGATTCGAACACGGATCTTTCGATTCAAAGTCATGATCGCTTACCACTGACTGGACCACTGAGGCCACAATGTATGACTTTCATTACCACTCCTTAAGGGGGTAGTGTCGCGAAAGCAGTCGATTTTGCGCGACTGTAAAACTTGTTCAGTAAAATGTTAGAAATTGTTCTGTCTATATTTTAAAAATCTATCTGAAGGCAAATTATTTTGCCAAGTTTCAGCAAAATTGGTGCAGCATATAGTTTGCAATAATGTCTCAAATTCGGAAAAATGACGAAAAAAAACCTATTCACATTCCATTTTTTAGTCACAATTATCAATTTTTCTGTTTAGTTTTTTACACAGACTAATAGCACATAAGTTGGAGTTTATGCACACAAAATTTAATGCAGATTACTGTAGCGGCTGTGGAGTAATACTAGTTTGAACTGTGAAGGTGTACTTAAACTGTAAAATAGTAACAGCAATAATGATAAATTATGAAAAATCTAGACGCGTATTTTCAAATCAAAAGAAAAACGAACCTTCAATTTTCTTTTTTCTTATTTGTCGCAAAAAATTGTGCGTCCACACATTATGTGTACTTCGCAAGCTGGCCAATCTGATATCTGGCTTGATTTTTCGAACTTTTATGTCCCTATTGTGTGATGTCTGGCTTACTAATGACGATTGGTCCAAGATATTTGTCAATATTGATAGTGTGATGTCTGGTAGTAATTATTTGATACCATACAGCGTTGGACTAGCTTCTCATTGAATGTACTACTTCAAAACAAAAAGTTCTATTTTCACAGCTTATGAGCAAAACTGCTTTCGCGACACTACCGCCTTAAGCTGAGCTTTCACGTTAAGCCCGGTTCATAATCGTCCTTAAGGACTGTCCTTGTCCCTAAGAAATGTCCCTGTCCCTATGCGGGTTTGATTCATACTTTCCTGGTGTCCTTTTCCTTTTCCCTGTCTCTAGCTGCGATTGATTCATACTTGTCCCTAAGCAGCTTAGGGACTGTCCTTAAGCAGCCATAAAGACTGTCCCTATGTCCCTAAGCAATGTTGAGCAATGTTTTACTTTTTCCTTGTCCCTAAGCAACGCGGCCAATCAAAATACGGCAGCTACTACATGTGACACCAAGAACAACCAATCACGGACGAACTCGACTACTAGTGGAAGAATGTCATGGGCTTGTGTTGCAGTATTAATTCTATTGTTATTTTTGGGTTATTAAACACATTTTTGCGTGAAACATATTTGGTTTTCAATTTTTATGCCAACATAAAATATACTATAAGTTCATAAAGATGTTCTAGTGCTCAATTCCATGCCTTGAAAGTTGAGTGGTTATGATTTTTACTTCTCAACCTATAAATCAGAGTTCGAATCCCATATTTGAAATTTTGAATTTTTTTTCAGCCTATAAATAGAGTTGATTTTTCAAGATAATTTAAACAAAACGCAGTGTATCCAATGACGTTTAAGCATTAGTTCATGTGAGAAAGACTATTCCTTTGTTCTCAAGGAGTATTAATAAATCACCTCTAAGGACAGGGACAAGGACATTCCCTATGGACCTTAGGGACATTTCTTAAGGGCAGGGACAAAGCAAGAGCACACAGGGACAAGGACACCTAGGGACAGGGACAAGCACAACGCTTAAGGACAGAGACAATGCTTAGGGATGAGTATGAACCAGGCTTAAGGTGGCGCTTCGAGAATCTGTTTTTTGGCGAATTATTTTTTCTGGAGAAAGATCGACCTATAGATCTTGAAGAAAAGTTACTCAGAAGGTGTTCAGGAGCCGAACTAAAAAAAGTGCGCAAAAAATCTAAATAAAAGTAAATTGCTTTCCTAATTACATAGTTGAAGCAAGCGTTTGTCAAATGAAGCCGTTCGGCCAGAAAAATAAAAACATGCAACAAGCCAAGCAACTTTTTAATAAAAAAACAAGGTTTTTTGCCAAAGGGCACAGATTCCAAACCACATGTTTTGAGTTAAGACAAAAAATTTTGTCACAATATGTAAGAATAATCAAAGAAACTATCTAATTTTATTTTTTTAATAAATAGACTTTGAAGCGAGATACTTGTTAAAGTTGCATGAAAAGTTGAAAATCGTTATAACCAAAATTTAAAACGAAATTCACAAAACAAAAAATTTTTCATCCCAGACGTTTGAAAACCTTTCAAATGAGCTATAAATTGCTAAAAAAAGCGAAAAAAACTAAAAATAGATTGTCCAAATTGATAGAGTTTGAATAGAGTTATGTGTGCCCTGTGAATAGGGTTTTCGCAAGTCACGTGAGAGACACAAAAATGAATTGGGACAAAACCTTTTGGGAAAATGCTTAATTTGTTACCTCACACCTTGCTAAATTCTAACATAACCATAAAAGTAAGAAATTACAATTTTTGAAGTACGTGCAAATTATCGGAGCGCCACCTTAAGGGGGCGCTCCGGGAATCAAGGATTTGGACCGTATTTTTTAAAAGCAACCAAAATGACCTATCATTCTTGAAGAAAAGTTTCCCAAAATACTATTTCTGATGTTTTGACGTGCATATCTCTATAGTAAAAAATATGGAAAAAATTTGACAAATTACTGATTTAAGTTCGATTTTTACACAAATTTAGCAAGTAAGCCAGTGCATCAACGCTTTTTGAGGTTTTCCAAACAGACGATACGTAGATTTTATTAGTCGTAATGAAAAATTAAAACAATTTTATTGCGTTCTGTGCAAAAAAATTGCACAAGAAACCATTTTCAGAAGCAGCAGACTCAAATATAGGCTGTGTGAATACAAAACCAATTTTTCGGCATTCGATTATAAAATGCTGGTAAGATATTTTTCTACAAAATTTTGCACAATTATAGCCTTAGGCTCTGCGCAGTTGAACAATTTTTTAGTTTTTTAAGATAAAGCTTAGAAATTTTTTTATATGAACTTTATTGCTCAGAGTTCGACTTCGAAAACACATAATGACATTTTTTATCCAAACCCGACATAAATGTTAAAAACTAAAATAATGTTCAACTAGAGAAGCACATAACCTACATTTTGGTATGTAAAGTGTGACTATGCGCAAAGTGTAAGCAGAGTTATCGTTTGCCGAAAATTCACTCACGTTTGGTGCTCTGAGAGTCACGTGACATGATCACGTGATTTGAAATTTTGCCTCCAGTGTCCTTTTGTGCCATACTACATATATGTATAGTAAAGTTTGACATTTGCCAAATTTTTTGCCAATTTTCGATGTAACCCCCGATTCCCGGAGCGCCCCCTTAAGGGTACAAATTTTGAAGGTCACAAACAGTGTTACGTTATGGTTGAATTATGATCCATGTAACATACGCGCTTGCATAAACGACATTTTTGATCATCATTAGCTGTAAATTTCTTTCATTAGGTGTAATCGTTAAAATTTAAAACCTGCAGCATATTTTTATGTTGCTAAAATTTCAACTGAGCTACAACCATGGTTTAAGAAAATCCATTAAATTCGTAACGAATGAGACGATATTTTGTAATAAAATTAAGTGCAGACCATATAAAAACGTACGTAAAACCAGGTTTTGTAAACCCACCTTTGTGAAATCCACTCTTAGAGTGCCCTGAACCTGAAGCCAAAATATATTGTTTGACAGAAATTGTCAACGTCAAACCGCTTCGTCGGCAAAAGGTGACGAAACTTCGCGAAAAGTCACGTGTACTGTAAATGTGTATGTGAAATTTCTTCGTATGCAAGAAAATTGACACGTCAGCGGACGGTTTACTCAAGTCGTTGGCCCGAATTCACATACTAAGAGTTATTCACATACTAACGCTAAGCGTTTGCTAAGCGCTAAGCGCTTAAGTATGTTTAGCATGTTAGAAGTTCAAGTTTGTGAATAACACTTAGCGCTTATAAGCGCTAACACTATGTGTAAACACTAAGTTTAAGCGTTAGTGTTAGTATGTGAATACGGGCCGTTGGATGGACTGAAAGTTGGATTATAAAAGCCAATGCTTCGACCTTGCATCGGCACGTTCGTGTTATCCTTTGTCTTATTAGGCCGTGTTTACATTGAGCTATTTTCCAGCTGCTCTGCAGCTGAAATTCGCCATTTCCAGCTTTTTTCCGCTGCTCCAGCAGCTGAAAAAAACTGGAAATGGCGGAAAATGCTAAATGTAAACATAGCCTAAAATTCATTCACGTGCGGTGCTTTGGGTGTCACGTGACATGGTTTTATCTATGCCGCAGTCGCCTTTTAATACCATATTACTTATTGTATAGTAAAGATTTACTGTTTTAACTTTCTCTGGGGTAAATCTCGATTCCAGGAAACTTGATGATCAGTTTCCTCTTCTGTGTGCTGACATTGGTTTCATAGTCTCGCTTGTAGGCGTGTTTTTTTATGGATTGGCTGGCCCGTATTCACATACTAAGTATTATTCATAAACAAACGCTAAGCGTTTGCTAAGCGCTAAGCGTTTAAGTATGTTTAGCATGGTAGAAGTTCAAGTTTGTGAATAGCACTAAGCGCTTATCAGCGCTAACACTAAGTGTAAACACTAAGTTTAAGCGTTACACTTAGTATGTGAATACGGGCCACTATTTCCTGTGAACGACCATGTATGTGTTGAAGATAGGCCAGCCTTTGAGGACTGATTTTTAGTTTTGGGCTTAGGCTGAGGCTTAGGCTTAGGCCCAGGCTTAGTTTTAGGCTTAGTTTAGGCTTAGACGAACAAAATAAACAAAACCACCGAGGTTTCTTGGCCTTGGGTCTATGACAAGATTTGTATTTGTTCATTCACAGGCACTAGACGCACGTGTTTTTTACGAACTATTACCTAAGCTTTCCGTTCCGTTCCAGCAAGGTTCCACAGTCCACATAAATAGTAAATTTTAGAGCTATTTATTCTGGGTGAAATTATTAGAATTTTACCTGAACTTCTGTTTTCTGTAAAAATTTGATGAAACAACTGAAGGTCAGTAAAATGTCTCTCGATGGCAGAGTCGATGGAAACAGTAAAAAACACGGAAAAAGCATTTTGCAGAATATGAACATATATATCCCGGTTTTCCAGCAAAAAGTTTTCATAAAATTTGCTTGTTTGAATGTAAACTGTAAACAGTTGAAACACACGCACGTGCACAGCCTAGCCTTTGCGAGAAGCAAAACAAAATTGCTTAGCTTGGGCTAATGACTAATGAGCTATAGGCAAGAAGGCCTAGGCTTTGTTTTTGTTTTATTTGTATTCATTGTGAACAGCCTTACGCATAAGAAAACCATTTGTTCAAAACTAGTCCAAAACCAGTCCAAAACGCTGACAATTTTGGACTATTTTTGAACGTTCGTGTTTTGTTCAAAACCAGTTCAAAAGTTTTTGAACTGATTTTGAACAGTTTTTAAACCCGTTTTGGACGCAAAATCCGTCATGTGACAGCAAAGAAAGCTACGTTAGGAGTAGGACTTAGGAGGTCAAGTACGTATATACTATAAAAATATTTAGAGTGGTTTTAGACGATTTTAAGTCTTTAAGAGTCATTTAATCTTCCTCAATACATGCAGTCTGAAGATCCCTTATTGAATACTGGGGCCGTATTCTCAAAATTACCTGCAGGTAAAGTTAGGCTGAGGCTGGAATTCACAACCTAACACTAACACTAACTTTTTCCTTAAAAGCTAGTGAAACACTTAAATTTGGGCTCGAAACACTTAAAATGTTAGTGTTTCAAGCCCAAATTTAAGTGTTTTACTAACTTTTAAGGGAAAAGTTACTGTTAGGTTGTGAATTCCAGCCTAACTTTACCCACAGGTAAGGTGAAGGTAAAGTTAATTCTGTGGGTAAAGGTAAAGTTAAAATTGAAAACAAGGTTAACATCGACGGTTGAGGTTCAAAATTTGGGATCAAGTGCAGTTGGGGGGGGGGGGGGGGATAGTGGACCTATTTTTTTGAGTAGAGCACCTTGAGGGAAGCATTTTTTGTAATAGAAGCCCTATCCACAAATTTGGATTTTCTGAGCTATGACCCATTGAAAATTGCATTTTCAGTGTTTTTGGAAGTGAACGTAGGCCAAAGTTTGAAGCCAAAAATGGCAATTATCTTTGTTTTTGGATAGTTTTGAGTGCGTTATGATGTTTTAAGGCATCGTCTAGGCTTAGTTGGCAGGATTCTCTAGGCTAAGCTGGCAGGATTTTTTCTGAAAATTTCGATTTTTTATTGCCTAAGCCTGAGCCTAAGCCTAAGCCTGAACCTAAGCCTAAGCCTGAGCCTGATACTAAGCCTAAGCCTAAGCCCCATACTAAGCCTAAGCCCTAAGCCTAAGCCCAAGCCTAATTAAAGGCCAAGTTTGAATTTAGTCAAAAATTGGACGTTTCTGGCGAATTTGGCCAATTTTTCGGCAGGAACCCGGTGAAAGAGCCTTTGTTTTGATTCTAAAAAATTGTAAACAATAATCTGACACCATTTAGACACGATTAGAACGGAAAAAACAAGAGCTTCGGAAAAAAATTGCGAAAACGTCCCTCACTGAGGGTTAAGATTTCGGGGGGTCGTATCTCAGAAAATCCAAAAAATGAAATAGGGGTTCTTGAAGCAAAAATGCTTCCCCCAAGGTGCTCTACTCAAAAAAATAGGTCCACTATTCCCCCCCCCCAACTGCATTTAACCCAAAATTTGCACAATACATTAACTTTAGCTGCGGAACAAGATAACGTACTTTACTGGCCCGAATATTAAAGTTAACCATTGCTATCACGTTGGCTTTAGTAGTTGTCTGAGAATACGAGTTTACCTTCACCTTACCTGTGGGTAAAGTTAGCCTAACTTTACCTGCAGGTTATTTTGAGAATACGGCCCCTGCTGGGATCAAGTGTAGTTTGGGGGGGGGGATAGTGGACCTATTTTCTGGAGTAGAGCACCTCAAGGGAAGCATTTTTTGTAATAGAACCCCTATCCACAAATTTCGATTTTCTGAGCTGTGACCCCTTGAAAAATTTTCAGTGGTTTTGGAAGTGAACGTAGGCCAAAGTTTGAAGTTAAAAATGGCTATAATTTTTGTTTTTGGATATTTTTGAGTGCGTTTTGATGTTCTAACGCATCGTCTAGGCTTAGCAGGCAGGATTCTCTAGGCTAAGCTGCCAGGATTTTTCCTGAAAATTTCGATTTTTTAGTAAGCCTAAGCCTAAGCCTGATACTAAGCCTAAGCCTAAGCCCCATTCTAAGCCTAAGCCCTAGCCCAAGCCTGAATTGAGGCCCAGTTTGAATTTGGTCAAAAATTGGACGTTTCTGTTCTGGTGAATTTGGCCAACTTTTTGGCAGGAACGTGCTCGTTTAGAGTGCAAAAAACCCGTTTCCAAAAATACGAAAACATCCCTCACTGAGGGTTCAGATTTGGGGTTAGGTGGTAGTTGCGTTTTCGAGGTTTTTGTGATTTTTATGTAAACTTTGCGCCACCAGTACTCAGTTATAAGTACGCCTGAGCATACATTTTTGGGACAGTACTGTGAATGTCAAAATCCCCAGGCATATCTCTCACTTTTTCGAAATTTCACCTGTGGACATTTTTAGAGGGTTTTAATTACAAAAAAATATCTTAAATTTTCGGTGCGTTTGCTTTTCAGCTATTTTCTCAGTAAATTGACTAGTTATTAAAAAAGGGGGGACATCCGGGATTTTAAACATGTCAAAAAATCTTGCCAACTTTCAGCCCCAACAGGTAATCGTATGATTCAGAGCTGTGGCGCAAACTTTTTGTAAAAAATTGTAATATTTTGGAAAGGACCTTTCTTTAGTCGCTTATACTGGAAACAAAATCAAAGGATAAATTTCAATGCATGGCATACATTTAGGAAACATATTGTTCTACCTAATGCAAAAGACCGCTTGTGATTTGAATTTGTAAACGCTGAGCTATGGCTTTTCAAAAAAACACCTAAAAACGCAATTACCCCCTTAAATGCAGTTGGGGGGGGGGAATAGTGGACCTATTTTTTTCAGTAGAGCACCTTGGGGGAAGCATTTTTGCTTCAAGAACTCCTATTTTATTTTTTGGATTTTCTGAGATACGACCCCCCGAAATCTGAACCCTCAGTGAGGGACGTTTTCGCAATTTTTTTTCGAAGCTCTTGTTTTTTTCGTTCTAATCGTGTCTAAATGGTGTCAGATTATTGTTTACAATTTTTAGAATCAAAACAAAGGCTCTTTCACCGGGTTCCTGCCGAAAAATTGGCCAAATTCGCCAGAAACGTCCAATTTTTGACCAAATTCAAACTTGGCCTTAACTTAGGCTTGGGCTTAGGCTTAGGGCTTAGGCTTAGTATGGGGCTTAGGCTTAGGCTTAGTATCAGGCTTAGGCTTAGGCTTAGGTTCAGGCTTAGGCTTAGGCTCAGGCTTAGGCAATAAAAAATCGAAATTTTCAGAAAAAATCCTGCCAGCTTAGCCTAGAGAATCCTGCCAACTAAGCCTAGACGATGCCTTAAAACATCATAACGCACTCAAAACTATCCAAAAACAAAGATAATAGCCATTTTTGGCTTCGAACTTTGGCCTACGTTCACTTCCAAAAACACTGAAAACGCTATTTTCAAGGGGTCATAGCTCAGAAAATCCAAATTTGTGGATAGGGGTTCTATTACAAAAAATGCTTCCCTCAAGGTGCTCTACTCAAAAAATAGGTCCACTATTCCCCCCCCAACTGCACTTGATCCAGATTTCAGGGGGTCATATCTCAGAAAATCCAAAAAATAAAATAGGGGTTCTTGAAGCAAAAATGCTTCCCCCAAGGTGCTCTACGCAAAAAAATAGGTTCACTATTCCCCCCCCCCAACTGCATTTAACCTGAATACTGGATCTCTGATATTTTAGATTTGCTTTTCACTTGTTAAATTTAACGACCATTCTCCCGTTCTGAGACAATCTCGAAGTCAATCTGCTGGTTAAATGCAGTCGGGTTCGGATGGAATAGTGCACATTTTTTAAAGACCACCTTTGTTGAAGCATTTTTCATTATAAGTAGTTTCAATTCAATTTTTTGATTTCTTGAGATATATATGACCACACGGAGATGGAATCTGAGTCCTCAGTCATGCACGTTTTCGGATTTTTTTCAAAAACCCATTAATTTTCAATTCCAAATGTACTTAATTAGAGTGAAAATAATGTGTATATAGTATAGGTCAGACTGAAGCGCGGGGGGGAATTATTTTTGGCCATAAATCGCTTCCTACCCCATCTTTTAATAAAAATATAGAACCCCCATCGTCAGCCAAGCCCCCAATCTGATCTCTAGCCCCCAAAATAGCTGTCGCCCCTAAACGTTATATACATGAAATTTTTTGCGCAAAATTATATTTAGGCAAAAATACTGAATCAAATGAAAACCTGCTGCTACCATTGAAAGAGTATATAACTTCTAAGCTACTAAATGCAGAAAAAATTTTGTCAATCGGTTCAGGCTTTGAAGAGTTACAAAACTTTTTCTGAATCTACCAGCACCAGGACCAGGCTGATAGAATACAGCGCACTCGACTTTTTTGAAATGTGTTAAAATGCACGTAGTGGCAATTTTCACGCAAAAAACGACACATAATAGCATCTTTCCTTCAAAAACAACGCTAATTTTTGACCAGGGCGGCATCGAAAGTAAAAACACCGAAAATTACGAAAGTGGTGGGCCGACAATGGTCCAGAAGTTAGCAACCTTGACCACTTTAAGAAGATTTTTGACACTACGAGCCGCAAAATTTTAAGGTTAATCCGAAGGTTGATCCACAAAGTTGCAGGGGTCTGGGGACGGCAGCCCCCAGAAAAAAAATTTGGGGAAATTTCTGATTTTTAGGTCAAATTTGGTCAATTGGAGACGTATCAGAAATTTTTTCCGACCGGGCCATAAAAACCAAAGGGGGGACCCTTCTGTAAAATTTCAGTCGAAAAAAATTTCGGGGGGGGGGGAATTTGGGGAATGGGAAATTTCGGGGGGGGGGGGGAATTCCCCCATTCCCTCCCCCTGGCTACGCCCCTGAGGTTTAGTACAAATTCCGGGCTATAGCTGCGAATTTTTTTTAAATATGAAGCTAGTTGCGGTTTTTGAGTGTTGTAAATTTATTTATTCCTGATGGTTCTTAGCAGCTTTTTGCTTCAGTTTAGGCCTCATGCTTAGTGCTTAGGCTGAGACTTAGTGCTTAGTGCTCAGGATTATTAGGTGGGTTAGGAAAGGCTTAATCTTACTTGCTTTCATCAAATATATAAAAGGACACTTAAGTTACTACTGTGGAATCACAAATAAAACTGCACTTTTAAACCGAAATTCAGTGTCTGAATGAAACCGACTGTCAGTACCAGCTTGATGCTGAGCAATGAGCATCAGTGACGTTTTTTAAATCGTATTTATGGTAGTCAAATTCATTAAAAATCGCTACTTATAACTAATGAAAGATGGCTATTTCTAAAAAAATGTAATTTATTGTCTACGCAAAAAACTAAATCTTTTGATAAGCTCAGTTGAACTATATATGTACTGGCAGTGGCGTAGCCATAAAAAAATTTCGGGGGGGGGGGAATCACTTTTCGATTTTTTTGAAATGCGTTAAAATGCACTTAATTGCTATATTAAAGCAAAAAACGACCGTATTAGCATTTTTCGGTCAACAACACAGTTAATTTTTGACTACAGCAGCATCGAACATAAAATTGGAGCTCGAAACAACGAAAATTACATAATTAATGGGCCTGCAAGGGTCCAGAAGCTAGCAAATCTGCAACTTTCCGAAACTTTTTGACTTTAAAAACTGTACTTTTAGTAAAATTGTCATTTTTGTGACAATAAAACAGCGAAAAGGATACACTATACAGTGTATTAAGCAATTACATAGTGCACAATGCAACTATATGCACATACATATGCTTTCATGCGACATAAAAGCAGGGAACACTGAGCCATAGAATTGCAGGGGTCTGGGGCCGGCAGCCCCCAGAAAAAATTTGGGGAAATTTTTGATTTTTAGGCCGAATTTGGTCAATTGGAGACGTATCGGAAATTTTTTCCGGCCGGACCATAAAAACCAAAGGGGGGACACTTGTGTAAAATTTCAGTCGGAAAAAATTTCGGGGGGGGGGATTCCCCCCATTCCCCCCCCCCCCTGGCTACGCCCCTGTGTACTGGCATATTTTTAGGCCAAATTTTATGGGGAGGGGGCGGCGAACCAAATTCGCGATAAAATACTATTTTTTGGCGAAAAAATGGGTCTTATGCTTTAAATCTTACGCGTTTATACGTTATAATAGTTATACTGTTACCAAGTTTAACGAAAAAAGGACCAGAAAACCCTACGAAGGCTACATCGCTACTGATAAAAAGTCGCAAAAACTTCCTTTCGGAAAAAATTTCAGGCTATGGGGGGGCACCCCATCTGAAATAGGGGGGGGCGGCCCCCCCCCAGGCCGCCCACTAAAAATATGCCAGTATGTATATTTCGCCTCTTTTTTAGTTTGTAGTATTTTGCAAACAAAGCTGTATTTAACATATTATTATATATTATGACGAACAAACTTCAGACTGATATTACGACTGTATTTGTCATAATTTTCGACGATTAGCCCCAGTATATACATATGTCGAAAAACGATGATTTTCGATAAAAACTGAATTTTTTCGAAAAGGTATAAATCGACGTTTTTTCGGTTGGAAAGTGCTAAAAATGAACTCAGCGCATGCGAAAACCTATAAAAACGTGTTTTTACGAGTTTGAATTTTTCCTCCTCCCCTCAGTTGCGCCGAGGGCGTTTTCGCAATTTTTTTCAGAAACCCGTGCTTTTTCCGTTTTTAGCGGGGTTTTTTAGCGTCCGTTTTTTTGATTATATCGATATCGATGGCCTGGTTGCTAAATCGCGTTACTGACATTTTTATCAATGTTTTGGACTGATATATATACATTTTCATATTGCGTTCAAAATGCATTTCCTTTATCTTTTCTGTCACTTTTCGATTCTTTTCCTGTGTTCAGGTACTGCTCCTGTGTGATGTGTGGAACGGGAGCTAATGAGCGACCAATCTAGCACTTTGCAACCCATTTCTGCAAGTCCTACTGGGTAAGTTAACTTGTGGTCATTCTTTCGATTTCGAAGTTGCTTGTTGATGCGTGTGATTACTGGAATAATACTGTTTTTTAGAAAAGAATAAGATCATATTAAGGAAGCTACATGAGTCTATAAATTAGAAAACTTATGTGTAATAAGTTGTTCAAAACAGGTTTGCACATTTTTCATTGTTTATTGCTGTAGCAGTGTTACCGTTCTCAACTACACAGATTAAACTTTGTTTTTGTAGACATAGCAAGGGAGCTGCCAGAAACGGGTCGAATCGAAAACAATCTCGAAAGCGCAAAGCTTCAAGTGCTCTTGCCGGTCCATCCACCAAAATTTCCTCCGCAAAAGCTGACGATATTACCACAGATTCTGTTGAAACAGCCACAAGCTTAGCAGACAGTGAACAGCACGCGGCTGCAAAGCGTCTGGGAGAAGGCGTGCACAGACACTTTGGCTCTGCCAACGCAGACGCTCAGCAGTCCAAGGTTGACTCTGCAAACAACAATAATAATAATAACATTTCGGAATTAAGCAGTAGTCACCGGAAAAGCGGCCCAGAAAGCGGTCGCAAGAAATCCAGCAGCAGCAACTCCAGTCAGCGGGTGACCGATAGCTCCTCTCATCGGACTATAAACGTTCGCCCTGAGCTGGCCGACGCGAAAGTCAGCTCTAGTCAGAGTGGAAAGCACTCGTCGCGATCCTTGAAAAAACTCTCCTGCATTCATCGTGAGCCCAACAGTCGGAGCCAGAGTCACTCCGAGCCCTCCTCCTCCCTCAAGTCTAAGGCAGGCAGCAGCCACAAGTCACAGAAAAAGAAAAAGCTATTGTCCGAGTCCGTGTCCGCCGCCATTGAGCCAGCCGACGAACAACAGCTGAGTCGCGGACGGCGACACTCCGACGACCAACTCACGGCAGCAGTTAGAAACAAAAACTGCTCATCGAAAAGCGGTACGTTCGTCTGAACAGTGATTATATTATGTAAACAAAAAGTACTGAGTAAACTAAATCTGACCAAAAAATGCTTAACCATGAGAACAAAACAGGTAACGTGCTTTTTTTGACTACTCGCTGTACTCCTTGTGCCTGCTTACAATTCAGTTTTTCGTAATAAAAGTTATATATAATATGGCTTGTTTATTTTTTTCAGGATCTATTCTTTTTTTGGTCAGACTTAGGTTGTATTCAATATGAATTAGATGCGGGTAGTTTGTGAAACTTTCATTCGAATTGGATTGTAACGGCTTTTTATAAATGACTGATTTTATCGTCAGACAATTTGGGTACGAAAGTTGCACTGCTTTTAATAGCTATTAGAGTTCACAGTGCTACTTTATGTATATAGCAGTAGACAAAAATCAGTTAATTGACTGAATTGATTAATATTTATGTTAAATGCATAATTAGTTAAACCAACAAATGTTACCCTGTGGCCGGTATGGATTCAAAGAACTGTCAGTTCGAGTTAACAGTTTCTGTGTTCTGCTGAATTTAATCAAGAGCTTCATTTCTAATATATTAAACTTTGTTCTAGACGAGTTTTTGGTGTCAGAAAAAGCCGGCGGAAGTCGGCGACAGCCAGATAGCCGAACCAAGTCCAGACGTCTGAAAACGGAGGATTCTAAGAAGTTATCCGTGGAGAGTTTGCGGACGCCCGACAGCCAGGACCAGACGTCCCCTGCCAGCTCCACCTCGTCTGCCCTCAGAAACAGACTGTCTGATTTGGCCGACTATTTTCCGGAAGTCAAAGTGCCAAAATTTCGAAGACTTACACGGGCACTAACACGGTATAAACCTCTTGTCTTGTATGTTTTCGTATTGCTTGTTCATTGCAGCGTTTTATTTGCAGTCGGAAAACGAACAAGTCCTCAGAGCAGGGGACAGCTAAGGGGCCGAGATGGATAAGCAAAAGATTGGCTGGCTTTCCATTTGTATATAGAGGGAATGCTCTGTCGAAAAATGTGTAGCCTCACAAAACAAGACAAATTGGGTGCCACTTTATTGATGTATATACTCTGTATTACCTTTTGTGTGAAATTGGACATCATGAATGTTTAGGTCGGGTAAGGTTGATAAGGGTTGTTCAACTTTACTAAGCTATCTGTATAGTCTACATAAGCTTGGTTTTACTTACATTTGCACTCACAAGTTACAACGTATGTTCTTGTTCTAGCTTGACTTAACGTTGACTTCAACTTTCAACTGAACTCTTTAACTTCGTTTCAGCGGAATCAACAGCAACCAAAGCGACGAGAGCGCGGCCATCGAGCTGAGTCAGGGCCTGGCCCGTTCCGTGGACTTGTCCAAGAGTGCCATCAGCAGTGGCGACGGAGCAGACCCTCGGCCTTCGCTCGCCACTCGCAGTCTTTCGGCCACAGAGGCGGCCGGAGCGGCAGCAGAGAAAAGCCCCCTCAGCATTTCCAGTCTACTGGAAGCAACGGAAAGCAGCGCTAATAGCACTACCTCTCCCAAGCAACTCACCACGGGTCCTTGTGTTAGCTCAAGGTGTGTGGGTTTGTTGATTGGCTGATTTGCCCCAGCCTAAGTTACTCTTGAGCAAGGTTTCCGTCATCAGATAGAAGGTAGATTTAGGTGCACAGCGACTTTGGTTTTTTTCGTGAGTTCGCGAAAGATTTTTGCTGATGGTGTGGGATCCCAACGCCAGACTGGGATGGTTATAAAGGACTACATTTAAGTTCATCTTTCGAGTAAACCTGCAGACGATTGTAGTAGCCATAAGCAATTTGGTGCAGCTCAAGTGCTGCAAATTTTATTCCATTACTTTTTCTTCACGCTGCCTATGTCGGTCAAGGTCAATTTTTTGACGATGCTTTTGAGAGAAATGCAGTCAAGTTTCATTGTTTTAGCTGCTTTGGTGGAACCGGAGGCTCGCGTGGTGCTAATCGAAATTGTGTGGTTCCCGAGCCAGGCATGGCTGCTGGCCGGCGACAAAGGTATATGAATGAGTAAACTGTTTTTGAAAACTTAAAAATCCAACTGTTTTTTGTTGGTCATCACACGTTAGGTTGTAGGGGCTTCAAGAAACAATACTTCATTCCTACCGTACCACACATGTTACGGGGTCAAAATTGTTTTTTTTTTGGGGGGGGTCGGTCCGGCCAAATTTTGGAGAACCCCCCTGATCGACCAGTTCAAAATTTTGTAAAACTTTTCCAAAAAAATGCCATTTTTACTAAATTTTGCCCAAATGTTCGGGACCCTCCTCCCAGGCCCCTCGATTTCTTTTTCCCCTTATACATGTATGTGCCGTACTATTGATTTTCAATAATTTTATAGTCAGTTTACAGTGATGGCTGGCAAAATTTTTGAATAATAATATATGAATAATTTTGGTTTTATCATTCTATAATTATCTCGTTGGGTCGACAACAGCTAGTTTTGAACGGGTATATTATAAATAGCATGTGGTTTCATAAGCGAATATATACATTTTCTAGCGACACGCTTGACACTGGTGGTGGAGGCACGAACGATCCGATCGGAGAGCAATTTGAAGTCGGCAGATTGCAAGGTAATTCTTTACTTCATTGCCACGATTATCTAGTGTTGTCATGAGCCCCCGTTTAGTTAGAAGAATCACTGAAAAGCTTAAGGTTGCGCTCCGAATAACTGATTTTGGGCTGTAAAATTTTCAGTCCCGTTTTTAGAACTTTGCTCTTGAAGAAAGGTTGTTCAGCAGTGAATTAGCTTTCGTTTGATATACATAACATGTAGTTTTGTTGAACTTATTTTTTGACCTGAATTTCAATATAGCAAAATCTTCAAATCGATTTTCCGAAAAATTGTATGTGGCTTTTGCTACTTTTGATAACGGTTTTACACAGCCAATGGTGACTGCAACTTTTTGAATAGTCTTTTGTGTAGTCAAACCTTTCTAAAAAAATTCCAAATTACGTTGAGCGACATTGACAAAAATACACTATTTTTCAAGCTAATTTTTCGTTAGCTACTTTTTGGTTTCTCCAACTGTTTTCAACGGTTATTTGCACTAAAATACGCTCTATTTTTTGACACTGTCGTTTGTGTGGGCAAACCTTAGGTTTTTCTGATCGGCAAAAGCGTTTTTGATTCGTGGTAGCTCTCCTGCATGTCATGTTCTCATTCTGAAATTTGACTTAAAGTTAGAAAAAAAGTCGATGCAGGTGTACCTTCTTTGAAAATGTTCATTTCTTGTTTTTGGTGAAATTGTGCAGCGTTTTAAAGTTAACCAATTTTAGGAAAACTAGTGTATTTTGAGCCAACACATTTGGATTAAAATTATAAGAAAAGATACACCTCGGCAACATAACTGCCTACAGTTTAAACTATAGATCGTAAAATTTGAGCAAAGTTTCGCTCAGTTATGCCGTTTGAAAAATTGTGCGCATTTAGCGAAAATATAAATTTTCAATCGGTCATAAAAAATTAAAACAAGGCAGCAGGAACGTGAAACTTACTCAAAAGCCGAGCTTTGTAGAAGGCTTTAATATATTTAAACGAAAGTTATTCTAGTTAGAACCTACGTCGACTTATCAGATATTAAAGTCATGGAAGTTATTTGGAGCGCCACCTTAAGGACTAGTGTAGTGGCCAAGGTGGGTGGCACAAAAGCGTCTGTAGTTACCGGACCCGCTCCCCCAGCGTCACCCTCGGACAGTTTTGTGGCTGCCCACAGCCAGGTATATACATGACCACTAGGCACTAACACACATAATGCATCATCTGTTGCCTGCTGTTTCGCCACGGGGCAATTATTTCGGCCTTAGAATGTAGAATCCGTTCGTGCGGTTTCAGAACTGCTCAGTAAGTGTAGATCTGTAAAAGTTGGTGTTTTGGAAAGTACTGTAGCTTGTAGGAAGAGTATGAAATAATGCCAATAAACAGAAAGTGATTGGGACGCCTATTGTATTGTTTAGCACTACTGGAGGCACGCGGACTACCAAGTCACTGGTTTTCAGCCCTGGGTCCCAGGATGCAAGGATTTCTGCACAGAGGCGGCAGTAGTCCTATGAGTAAGTCTGTGCTTTTAGAGACTGTACATTTATTACTGAGGTGCGGTTCTGAGATTTCGAAGGTTCCATGTTAGCTATGTTTGCCGTGTTCAAACATAACAAAACATGAAACCCGCAGTTTAGTTTAGCTGTGAATATTCTCAGTTCAGGATCAGGGGGTAGTGTCGCGAAAGCAGTCGATTTTGCGCGACTGTAAAACTTTTTCAGTGAAAGATGCGGCATTGTTCTTTATATATTCAGGAAATATGTGTTAAGGCAAATATTTTCGCCAAGTTTCAGCAGAATTGATGCAGCATGCAGTTTGCAGTGATGTCTCAAAGTCGGAAAATCGATGTTTTGAAAACCTATACACATTTTATAATTTCGTCACAATTATAAAACTTTTTGTTTAGTTCATTCACAATTCACATAGACTGAAAGCACATAATATTATGCTCTAGTTTATGTACCCAAAATTTAGTGCAAGAAAAAGAGCAAGTAAACTTAGTTTGAAAAAGGGGGTAAACAAACTTTTCCTTTAACTTACTGGAATTGTTAGCAGGCTCCGATCCTTCTCCAGAATTCGTGGCCGTAGCTCGTTGACACAGTAATTCAACGTCTGTAACATAAAACATCAGATAAATAAATTAAAGCAGTTATAGCAGGGTTTTTTTTGTGTAAAATAGGGTGTATTTACACATCGGCCGCCTAATTTACACAGCAAAAAATAAAAATACACAGTGATTTACACAGCCCCATTTTGCCCCAAACGTTGATGAAACGGCCTATTTTGGTTGTAAAAATTACAAAAATTCGCAAAGTGGCGATTTGTGCCTGTGACCTCTTTGTCCTAACAAAATTGAGCCTAATTTTTGACCCCAAAACAAAAAATGTTCAGTTTCTGCTCTTAAACGGCTTATGATTTTTTTATTTTAGCATTCGTTTTTATGCACTTGAAAGTTGACAGTGAAAAATCAGCCACGCTGAGCCTGTCTCTGTGATTTCTTGTCCTAAGTCAAACTACTGTAAAAGTTTTACACCCGGATATCCGGAAAAAAAATTAGTGGGATCTGGCTGATAGAACAACTCTCTATCTGTGTAAACCATGCATGTACACGGGGTCTCGGCCTGGGTGTTAGGGCTTGTTTCAGATTTTTCGAAATTTTAGGGGGGCTTGCCCTGGCGTGTCGGATACTTGAACTGACAAAAACGCAAAAATTTTCAATTATCTCATTTTTTATTTTCGTATGTAGTTCGAGTCTCCAAGTCGAAATATTACTTTTCACGTGAAAAACGGTCAATTTTTACCTAAAAAATGCTAAAATACTCACTTTTAAAAATTTACACAACATACCCTTAATTTACACAGCAAATTTTTAATTTACACAACATTTACACAGTGCCGATTTTGAAAAAAACCCTGAGTTATAGCCTAACATTGACGTGGTTGAAAGTAGGGTGCAGGTGCAGTGGTATTAGCTATATGGAACGTTGATAATTCTGTACTGAAAGCGTTTAGTCAGAAGTGTCATAAAACTCTAATATGTTCAATGTTCATATGGGGATTGTGAAATTTAGATTTAGAATTTTTGATAAATTGGTGAAAAAGAAAAAGGAATTAAACATTTTCCATAATTATCAGCATACATCCAGATGTGGGTGCTCGAAATGTATCTGTAGTTCAGAGATTTCTTAACGTGTGCACAATGAAATTGTAAGCAACCTCTGAACCCAATCACAGATGACATTATTGCCATCATTGCGCGTCCCACATCATAACCAGCGCCCACCTAGGGCCCTAGGCGCAGGGTTAGCCGGCGGATGCTTCCATATAGCTATCATTAGTAAAGGAGAAAGTGGGAGCTATGGGGTTGTAGAGGGTATTAACGAAGCACACAAAAATCCCATGCAGCAGACATGTCAATGGTACGTAAAGACAGGTCAGTTGACGCCAAGTTTTTAAAAGTAAAAGTAAAATGTTTTTTCAAGCTGCGTTTTGAAAAACCGCGGTCAACAAAATTTTTTATTAGTTTCGGTACGTTCTCAAAAAAACTTTCTATCGAGGAACATAGCATGGAAATTCTCTTGACTTCCGTTTGAAACACTGCTAAAGAGACAATATGTGCTGAAAAATTACTATAAAAACTTGGATATTTCGTGGCGACAAAATTGAAGGAATTTCTTTTGTCATATAATTCATACTCAAAAAAGCCTTTCTTCACCACAATATTTATATCCAATACATTTGCGGAGTGATTATTACAATTAATCTTTTCCAAACTAAGACAAGTAGGATATATTTCCTGGTATAAACTTTCAAAAACATCTTTATCATTTAACAAAGTAATATCATCAATATATCGGAAAACGTGACGAAGTCTTCGTAATTTATCAAATTCTCTGTTTTGCAATAATTTTCGTACGAATTTAAATTCAAAATAAAATAGAAATAAATTAGCTAAGAATGGACCACAATCGGTACCCATTGGAATACCGAAATTGCTTGAGTGGTTGCAGAGTAATACCTGTTTTAACTGTGAAATTTTGCGTAAACTGTTGAGTACTCATAGCAATAATGATACTTTGTGAAAAATTTAGACGCTTATTTGGAAATCTAAATAAAAACTTACCTTCATTTTTCTTGTTTGTGGCAAAAAATTGTGCGTCAAAACATTATGTACTTCACAAGCTGGCCAGTCTGATATCTAGCTTGATTTTTTGAACTTTTATGTCCCTAGTGTATGATGTCTAGCTTACTGATGGTGATTGGTTCAAAATGTTGGTAGATATTGGTAGTCTAGTGTCTGGCAGTAATTATTTGACACCATATAGCATTTTACTAGTTTCTCAGTGAGTGTACGATTTCAAAGCAAAAAGCTCTCTTTTTGCAAACTATAAGCAAAACTGCTTTGGTAACACTACCACCTTGACAGCCTGCGCAGCATCTTACAACTTGTTTTGGAGTTTGACGGAGCATTTACGCGCCCAATAGCGTAGGTCTGTTTTGAAACCATTTGTAGTCACGAGATGTCCAGCTAAGACCAAGGTAACATAGTTACTGGGGGAATCCAGTCTCGAGATAGAAACGGGTAAGTTTCACCGCTTTGGATGTGTTTGTCTGGTGATATATTGTGTTACTGTTTAAGAAACTAGAATTTGTTTGGAGTTATTATTTTCTGTTTCTTTTGTTTATCTTTTTCTTTTATTGTTTCAGATAACAAGATTCAGTCATTGATCACTGGTCTGCAGCAGACCGGCGACGAGTCCACCCAGCTGCAGTCTGTGATGGAGATTTGCCAGCTGCTGTTGATGGGCAACGAGGACACTCTGGGATCCAACTTCCCCGTCAAACAGGCTGTGCAGGCTCTCATGCCCCTGTTGGCCATGGAACATAATTTTGATATGGTATGGCTGGCTAGACGTTTGTGAACTGGTGGTGTGCAGAAGTAAAACGAATCTAGAACTATATTGAGTGCAAGATGGATAGTGGTATTTACAAACTGATGACCAACGACAAAGCTACTCAATACTTAAACAACGACATATACTAAATGTATCTATTAGTAGTGATTTGCTAGTCACGAAGCTGTGCTGTGAGGGTTAGGTATTAACGAAATGGACGTTCTCCTTGTAAGTTATTAATTATCATACTGTCTGTGCTTTATTGAAAGGTGAATATTGTGTTTGAGATGACAAATGCCTGTCGAGCCCTGACTTACCTGATGGAGGCTTTACCCCGCTCCACTTCAGTCGTCTGTGATGCCGTGCCTCTGTTTTTGGACAAAGTGCGTTATCTGTTGAAGTTTTTACTAGTTCGACTGTCTAGACGGCTAGACTACCTAAACGACGGTCACTGTCATCGGCTGCATATTTTGTCGGCGCGTTCAGTCGACAAGCTGCGAGTGCTACCTGTCGGTTGATACAAACGAATTTGAAGTACCTCGTTCAGAACCCAGCTGGAAACTATAGGCTATAGCTGTTTCTCAAATTAAAATTTCAAGTGAATGTGTATTGATTTGAGTTGAATGGATTTAAAATATGTTCGTGTATGGTCACGCACGCTAGAAAATGTTACTCGATTTCTAAGACATAGATTAGTACCAGCCTTTAGTTAATGCACAATATAAAAAGCAAAATAAGCGACAATACGAATAACTGCGAATTCTAGTTCATTCGTGATTAGACTCAGAACTTTTTTTTGACCTCTCGACGTTTATTGTCACGTTTGTTTTTTAGTTGCAACGCATCGAATGCATGGACGTAGCCGAGCAGGCTTTGGCTGCTGTGGAAATGTTGTCGAGACGACACAGCAAAACTATTCTCATGGCTGTAAGGTTTCAATTATTTTCACAGTTTTCGATGGTTTAAGCTTAACAAACTAGGAAGCTAAGTAGTCACGGGTGTAAACCTGCGGTCTGATTACCTCCGATACAATATTGATCCATATTGACCAATATTATGCCAGGACTGCGTTCAATTGTCAGTACTTCCTTGTCGTTGACCCCCCCTCCTTATTCATAATGTGTTAAGTAGATACCCACGAACTACAGAACTATATATATATCCCTGGGATGCGACTAAAACCTATAAAAGGCGACAGGATTATTCAAGTGGGTTGCTTTCTCTTGAGACCAGAGATTTTTTGTCACTGTGTCCTCTTCAAAAGGGTATTATCGACGGCCTAATGTGAAAATGGTCTAAGTTGGGTTTTAAAATTCCGAGAAAAGGGCCAAAAACTGTCGTGGCCATGTACGTAACTTTTACAGCTAAGCTGTTATTGGCAAACTAATAGGAGGAGTCTCAGAAACTATTTCCCTAAGTTTCAACTCCCTAGACTGCACCGTTTCTATAATAAGTGTGATTTAAATCCTTTTCGCACTTCTGGTAATGCACTGTATCTTACTTGGACCCTTTTCACGAAACTTTTTAATACATAGCCCTATAGACTTGCACCGTTTTCGTTTGCAAAATTTTTTCTTACATGTATATAAATATAACATGGACCCGTAAACCAGTCCATAATTTAGACCTTTTTCTTCTTGACGTGTCTGCATAATACGAAATAGGATTATGTGGTTTTTGTCTATAAAATAACGTTTATAAGGTCTTTTAAAATGCACCTTTTTCACACAATGTGCGCAAAGCCATTCCGCAGCGATTTACGTAATAAAAACGATACGTCCGACCATTTTCACATTAGGCCGTCGATTTGACATTTGGGGCCACAATTTTTTGTGGATATTGTGCTGTGTTTATTATTTGCCGTTGCAAAGTACAAACCTGATTAAAGAACGGTGTCTATCAATTTATTTTTTGTTTATTTACTTTTAATGATATGCGATGCAACTTTCTACTGCATTTTTTTCAGGGCGGTATTTCGGCGTGCCTGACTTACGTTGACTTTTTCTCCATCACCGCTCAACGCAGTGCCTTAAACATTGCTGCGAACTGTTGTTATCACATGAATATGGATGACTTCAAATACGTCGAGAATGTGATTCCCATTTTGTCTCAAAGACTTGCTGTTTCCGTAAGTAGAGTTGCACAGATAGATGAATAAATGTTGTCGACAAAAATTTGTAGGTTCTGGTTAAAAGCTGGAGGGCAGCATGAAAGTACACCGTTTCAAGTTATATTTTTAGACACTCTACTCTCTAGTAGTCTAGTTGAATCTCTATCTCAATGGTAGTAACTTTGGTGTAACACAATTTTGAAATTATATATTTCACACCTTTACTGAGTCCCTTACTAGTGATGGCGAAAGTTTTAGCAAGGCTTTTATTAACATTTGAAAGTCCTAATAAGTGTAGCTAGCACGTTAAAAAGCAAGTGTTTATTGTGAAGTATAATGAATACTAAAAAAGAAGATAAGTAAAGTAAGTAAAATTTTAGGAATATAATACGTAAGTTGCTGCTTTATTAAGTAATATAATATACGTTAATAGTACATGCGTAACAGGGTTTGTTTGTGCAAAACCCTGTGCAAATGCACACTTTTTTAAAATTTTGCACACAAAAATTAAAATTTTGCACAATAATGCACAGTGACTGACGGGCCTGTGATATGCTCAGAATGCACTGTTTTAACCCTATCATGCCTAAAGGATCATGGGACATACCCCACGATGAACTATCATATCTAGGGCTATGCAACTTGACTAGTCTATTCTAGTGACAAGATCTTTTAGCTGTTTTTATGGGGAATCGTAGGTCTTCGCATTGGCCGGCAATTTTTAGTCCTACTGCCACACAGCGAAGCCTATGCTCATTTAAGCAATGTGCAAATTTGACTTTTTTTCATCGCAAAAGTAGTATTTTCTTTGAGGCCACATTACGAAATCTAAATGCAGCTCCGGCAATATGCTTTATGTGCATCAGATACAGCGGATAATGTCGTTTATTTCTAGCATTCAACTACGGCAGGCGCACAGTTGCTGTGTTCCTACTCTAGGATGAGGTACATATTATGCCTGAGCGATGGCGCAAATTTTTAAAAATTCTCAACTTTGAGCGCTTATAACGCAAAAACGGTGCGTCCTAGACCCTTAATCGACTGATTATGTTTTGTTCACCATTCATTTCTCTATCGAATGGTGGTTTCGCGATCTCTCTACGACGCACGTAGCTCGAGCAATGTCCAAAAAACTAGAAGGTGTCAGAATGAGGCTGTCTAGCCAGTGATACTCTGGGCATTAAAGGGTTAAATGCAAAATCGAAAATAATTTCTGGGCCCCCAGGCCCCTGCGTCTACTGGTACCGCTGGCGGCATCTTCGACTGCGGCATATCTTTATACTGCTTTTTCGCAAAAACTGGCCAGCAAGCAGATTGTATGATTCGCGTAATAATTGCGTTTCAAATTCAAAATTTTAGAGGTAGATTTTTCTAAAATTTACGTTACACGTTCTCTAAAACCGCAAGTCTGTAGCTGCATAGGCCCAGACCTCCACAAACTACGGCATCTACGTTTATAAACAAAACTGTCCCACGCCGTGGGAGTATTCGTCCACGTCCACCAAACCTGAAAAAATTCCTGGATCTGCCACTGGTACGATTTTATGTATATATATGCGTGAAAGGGCGTACCTAGGGAAGATGTGGAAAATCTCCCCCCCAGAAAGAAATTTTTACACAAGGGTCTCCCCCCCTTTTGGTTTTTATGGCCCAACCGAAAAAAATATCCAATACGTTTCCAATTGACCAAATTTGGCTTAAAAATAAAAAAATTCTCCAAATTTTTTCCTGGGGGCTGCCGCCCCCAGACCCCTGCGACTTACTATTCTTTGTAATCATGTTTCATCAAAGCCTATGCATTTATACACAAGTGCATCATGCTGCGTTTACATGTGTTATACACTGCCTAATGTGACGTTTCCATCTATTGTTTTACTTTTCTTGTCAGAAAAGTTTCTAATACGTCTCCAGTTGACCAAATTTAGCCTAAAAATTGAAAAAATTATCACTTTTTTCTGGGAGCTGCCGCCCCCAGACCCCTGCTACTTATTGGCTTAGTGCTCTTACGTTTGTTTTGCGAATTTAAGTGTTAAAGTTGCTAAAAAGTGCATTTTAACTCATTTCAAAAAATTGAAAAGTCATTCCCCATCCTCCCCACGAAATTTTTTTTGGGTACGCTACTGCTGTCTGATGTGTCGTTCACATTTTTTGTTTTAATTTTCCTGTCGCAAAAAATTTATGATAAGTCTCCACTTGATAGAATTCGGCCAAAAAATTTAAAAAATCTCGCCCCCATACCCCTGCGTCTTTCTGGCTTAGTGATCTTGCATTCATAATGCGAATCAAAGTGTTATACTTGCTACAAAGTGCATTTAACACATTACAAAAAATCGAACAGGTATTCCCCCTCACATTATTTTCTGGGTACGCCACTGAATGTACATATGCCTCTAGAGGTATAAAATCGCGTATGTTTGCTGTTATATAGGCAAAAAACGCATTTACAGTTTGCACAAAAAAATAAAATTTTGCACACTAAAATTAAAATTTTGCACAATTATGCACACAAAATTTTTTGAAAAAAAACCTTGATACGTAGTCAATTTGCGTTTTTAGTTGCTGCATTATTGATTTTCGCGCGATTGTTTATGTTTAGGATAAAAAGTCGGTGGAAAGTGTGGCTCTTTGCTTTACTCGGTTGGTAGACAACTTTCAGTGCGATTCTGTGAAGCTGGAAAAGATATGCGCCCATAAACTTTTGGAAAATGTTCAACAGTTGGTGCGTTCCTTTTTTTCTCTTTAGATAACCTTTGAAAATGGTTTTTGTTTAACTCAGATCCGGTTTACTTACTACTTTCTTACTAGTTAATAAAAAACGAGTTTCCCAATTTAGTTTATCATCTTTATATTGCTGCACTATCTACATCTCTGCTTTAGCTGGTGATGTCACCGCCTGTTTTAAGCACTGGAGTGTTCGTCAGCGTAGTGCGAATGATGCATCTAATTTGTTTTGGAAATACACAACTGGCTGTCAGGCTATTAAAGAACAGTAAGTTTATGTTTGCGTGCCGTAGAACTTAATTAACATAGCTGCAGTGGACCGCTTACCTGCTCAGAACTCAGAACGGTGTAAAGTCGACAAGACAAGGTTAGACAATGTTGTTGTATGTAATAAAATGTACGGGTTTTTTGGTTGCGGACTTCGCCAAGCAGAGGAGCAAGTGCAACCCATTGTTATTAGTTGGTGTGTACATAGTACATTATTGGTGTCATGGAGATTTACTGATGCGCACAAGGCGATATATTATTTGGTTGTGGTTCTGCATCGTGGCCTCCAGCCGTTAGACAACTAATTCTGTCATTTCGGTTTTGTAGCTGGCTTGTAGTCAGCTACAAAAAATGTCGAGGTGTAAAAAATTATATATTTCCAGTCAGATCAGAAGATAGACATATTTAGCCAAAATTGAAATTTGGTCAAAGCTGTGTGGTATGTATTTTTAGATATCGCCGAAACGCTCAGATTTTTGCTTTTGGGCACGTCTGACCCGGCTTCTTCGGATGTTGAGGTGATAAGTTTGCTAGTTTATAATATGCCTAAATGTTGTCATGAATTGAACAATTAGAGTGGTCCTGGCCGTGCTAAGAATTATGGACACTGACCTGTTGAGTGTTGGCACGGCGTATGAGAATCGAAACGGCTAAAGATAGATAATAGTTGTGCTGTGCGAAAGGTGTAACCACGGAAAATAGTGTCTGCCCCACGAAGAACAGAACCCTATTCATAATGCATTTAAGGGGGTAGTGTCGCGAAAGCAGTCGACTTTGCGCGACTGTAAAACTTGTTCAGTAAAATATTAGAAATTGTTCTTTCTATTTTTCAAAAATCTATCTAAAGGCAAATTATTTTGCCAAGTTTCAGCAAAATTGGTGCAGCATATAGTTTGCAATAATGTCTCAAAGTCGGAAAAATGACGAAAAAAAAACCTATCCACATTCCATTTTTTAGTCACATTTATCAATTTTTCTGTTTTGTTTTTTTACACAGACTAATAGCACATATGTTGTAGTTTATGCACACAAAATTTTGTGCAGATTACTGTAGCGGCTGTGGAGTAATACTAGTTTGGACTGTGAAGGTGTACTTAAACTGTAAAATAGTAACAGCAATAATGATAAATTGTGAAAAATCTAGACGCTTATTTTCAAATCAAAAGAAAAACGAAGCTTCAATTTTCTTTTTTCTTATTTGTCGCAAAAAATTGTGCGTCCACACATTATGTGTACTTCACAAGCTGGCCAATCTGATATCTGGCTTGGTTTTTCGAACTTTTATGTCCCTATTGTGTGATGTCTGGCTTACTAATGACGAATGGTCCAAGATATTTGTCAATATTGATAGTGTGATGTCTGGCAGTAATTATTTGATACCATACAGCGTTGGACTAGCTTCCCATTGAATGTACTACTTCAAAACAAAAAGTTCTATTTTCACAGCCTATGAGCAAAACTGCTTTCGCGACACTACCCCCTTAAGCGTCGTCCACAAATTACTCAGGGTCAGTGGCGGTCACTAAACTACGGACCAGCGCCAATCATTAAACATCTTAGTGTGTTTTATTGCGATACAATTATTGAGAAATCAATGATAAAATTGCATTTTTTGCAGCTGGTTGCCCGGACTCCTCAAGAGCAGCATGAAATAGTTTGCTTGATTGGGTGAGTAGTTGATTAGATAATAAATTGCCAATGGCACAATTATTTACTAGATTAATGGACTTGAATTATATTTTTAAGCTGGGCATTCAGAAATAAATTGATGAACTGAAGGATTTACCATCAGTCGGCTGCTTAATTTTAGGCTGATCACGCCACTACTCTTAGCTATTATTAGGCTATTAAAAAGTTACATTAGCACCCTACGTGGGTAGGTAGTCATTTTTGTTTTTTTGAGGAGGGGACGCGGAGCTACTTTTTTTTCACATATTTGTTTTGTGAGCCACCATTTTGGCGTCGTGAGCCGCCTTGTGAACATTCTTTTGGAATAAGCTACCCTTCTGGAGAGGAAGGTGGAAACCCCGCTCCACGCCCATGAATGATATAAGCGCGCTTGGTATAAGGCGTGCGACGTTAAATCTTGTAAGTCTGGAGGTGTTATAGGAACTGCATTTGCAAACGTGATTTTTCAATACTGTAGTTTGCTTATACTGCTAGTTTACTCATAGTCATTTTTAACATTGCAGCGAATTGACCCCTCGGCTGCCCACGGACGGTCTGTTCAGTGTGGACGGCTATCTGCGACGTAGTCCGGCCATGGTGCAGACGGATGTGGTGTGGCAGTGGAAGGACGACAATGACGCCTGGAGACCGTACACGGCCATTGACTGCAGGATATTGGAGGTACGGGCCAAGGCGGCTCTAAATGGTGATGTTGTGGAAATGTAGCTATGATGTGACGAGTCCAATTAATTAAAAATTAATGTCTAAAATAATTCAGACACTGTCTTGAGATGAAAAAATTTTAACAATTCGACAGTCTTATTTAACATAACTTGATTCAATTCAGCATAGTATCGGTTAGTGCGACGAAAAATTGAACACATTAAATATTCAGTCTGGAGGTTTCCAGAATGACATTATATTTAAGTCATTGTGGTACGCTTATTTGTCTAGCAAAATTGAACTAGTTTAAGTTCGTAAGTGAGTGCGGCTATATTACATAAACTGCACGAATCGAATTTAATATGATACAGTTTATTGTATGGCTTGTGTTGCAGGCAGCCTTTCAAGCGCGAGAGGACGAAGTGAGCATCAATGCCCTGGGTCGGACCTACACGGTGGACTTCAATACCATGTCCCAGATTAATGAGGAAACTGGCAACAGTCGGCCCGTTCAGCGAAAGGCCAATCCCAGCACGCAAAGATCTCGGCATGGTATATATTTATTGACGTAGTAGTGTTATTATGACTGCTTATTAGCTTACTGTGTGTTGACCTAACTGGACAGATGGCTGAATTGCTAATTAGCAATATTTGCAAATTTTTACAACTAAAACATTGTGAAAACGAGACATAATTCTCTACAATTGATAACAGAAAGGCGACATGCTGGCGACATCCTGTATTTTCGTTCGCGTGATTTTTGTTTAGTTGATTTATAGCTTTTTATTTGCTACGTTATTTTGTTTGCTTTCTGTTTCAGCCATCAGCACTGTGGTGGCCCCAGATGCCAGACTCGAGCTTTTGAAAACACAGCCTGAAATATTTGAAAGCTTTGTCAAAATGCTATTTGTTGTCCTGTATGAAGTGTACAGCTCATCTGTGAGTTTATATTTCAGATGCCAAGTCTTGGATTCTTCTACACTTTTTTAAGAAAGTCCGAAATTTTCGCTCATTTTAGGGCACTTTTTTGGCCTCGAGGCGAGAGGGGGAGGCGGGGGAGTGAAGAAGCGTACCGGTTTAGGTAGTAGGAGGTTAGGATAGGGTGGATAGCCCCGCCTATCCCCCCGTATGTCCATCTTTGCTTAATCTTGCTAATGAATTTGTCTGAATTATTATTATTATTATTATTGCCTTTAGAGCTTCAATTTAGTTTATAGGATACTTGGGAGTCGTTTCGACTGTGTCATTTTGGCTTGTCTCTTATTTTAGGCTGGACCAGCGATTCGCCACGAATGCTTGACGGCCATCCGGCGAATGGTTTACCACTGCAGTTCTGACGTGCTGCGTGATGTCTTGCAGAACGTTTCCATGTCTAGGTTTGTTTTTTATCTTGTATTATGTACGTAATATTATATACTTATCATTGAGACTGATAGGCCAAACACTCATGGGCTCTATAATTCTGCAAAATCTTCGTTTTTTTAAAATTTTCTGTCATTTTTTCATTATAAATTGAGAGAGATTGATGAATAAAATTTCTATGTGAAAAGTTGGTTATTTTGAAATTTATAAGGTAATCAAAATTTCAGTTTACTATACTGACTGCACGTCTTTGCACCAGTTGATAAACCATGGTTTTTCTTATGAAGTTAGCTTCTGATTATGCAAGTAAGTTTGTCGTTTTTTATTTTCAGTCATATCGCCAATATGCTGAGCTCTCAGGATTTGAAAATAGTTGTGGGAGCACTACAGCTTGTCAGTATACTGCTGGAAAAACTAAGTGATATATTCGAAGTCTACTTTAGAAGAGAAGGTGAGGTTTGGGGAATTTATAATTTTGGTAGTGTGTGCACGCCTTTACAGGATAAAAGGAATCATTTTAATTTGACTAAACGTGAGTGGAAAACTTATAGGAAACAGCCAATATCTAAATAGCAGGCCACTATTGTCAACTGATTCACTAGAAAACTTGAATTTGAAAAACCATGTCCGTTCTCACCTGTTAACTTCTTTTCACATGTTTGACTCAGATGGTTTTAAATTTTGAATCAGCTCGGTCTTGTTCAACCCAATAACCAAATTTTATGCAACGCTTTACTCCACATTTTTTCAGGCGTCATGCATCAGATAGAAAAGCTGTCCACCACCCCGCTGCTGCTCTCGTCAACTGGGTCCGGGTCGACGGCGTCCACGGGCCCCGGCAGCCGGCTGACTCTCTCCGTCACTGCCGCGTCCAGCCGTGGCGGCAACAGCAGTTCGTCCACGGCCGTCACCACACGCCAGATGAGCTGTCCCTTCAGTTCCAGCAGCAGTGGGAACAACGTGGGCAGCCCACCGTCCTTCCTGGCCACGGCGGCCAGCTGTCTGCCCCCGCCCTGTGTCACCTCCACCGGCGCGACCAACAGTGCCAACTCCTCGCCCTCATTTGCATATTATCCCACCAACTATGTCCTGGCCAATCAGAGCGGCAACAAAATGTCCCACTCCCAGCCGGCCCAAACACAGGCGCAGGATTTGTCCGTAGCCGAGGCGTCCTCGGCGGCCAGCAATTTCCTGCTCTCCTCCAACTGGCTACAGTCTGTGACAATACCCAGTCTACAACAGGGCTCCCATAATAACAGCAACAATGGGACATCGACCGGCGGTGGGAGTCAACCCCTGGCCGCCACCACGGTCGACCCACTAGCGGGCTCACATCCGTTCAGCTTTGGAGCACAGGACTTGACCACTGTTGTGTCCGATTTGACGAGGTGGGTCAGAGACACGATAGAATTGCATTCAGCTGCAGATAAAATGTTTTTATTAAAATGCTATAGCTATATTATGCTTGGCCATTTTGATCATTAAAAAAAGCGTTTTGGACTGCGTCAAAGTGTTTTTGTTAACACTTTTTCGAATTCGACTGATTTAGGATCCATATTGTGTGCTTTATGGAGCCTGTATTGTTGCACAGTATGGTAATCAAGTTGTCACAGGGATGGCCAATTCAGTATGTTTTTATTTTTTATTTATTTGTTTTATTTATCTTGTCACTTTCAGTTCGTCCAGAACAGCCCTAGGCATGACAAACGAAGTATCCTCCACGGCCACGACAGGCAGTTGCAGTCACAAGTCAACCAGTGCTTCGTCCATTGGCACCAACACCACCACAACCACCACCAACAACAGTAGCAGTAAAGAACAAACCACAATCACAACCACGGTTCCCATGTCCATAGTGACTCGAGCTACGCAGGGGGGTCGGAACCAAGTCGCCCCTCCCACCCTGCCCTACGTTCGCAGTCACAGGGGAGCCGCTGGGGGCCAGACCACAGACCACGGTCGATCCGGGGGCACGGGAACCCGCAGTCGACGCCGATCAAACGATGAGTTCGCCAACACCATGCATCGAATCCGAGAGAAGGCGCACGATATCAGCAACCCGCTGTCCAGTGCTGGCCTGCAGAGCTCGGCTGTTGGAGGCGGCAGGACCAGAGGCCGCGGTCGATCGCCTAATAATCGAGTCGGAACAGCTGGGAGTATGTTAAAGTTTTTATTTTTTTAATATAGTTTTATTTAAAATTACTTAATGTTTGGTTATTTGACTATCATGAGAATGAACATTTTACCATTTTATCGTTGACGGCCAATGATGGCAAGACATTTGAACTGAACTGATTAATTATTTTTGATCAGCTTGAAGTAACTTTCTTACTGAGGCCGTGTTTAATAATCAAAAGATTTTGTGAATTAAGTTTTGCAATAGGTTAATTTTGCCGAGTATATGTCACTGACTCACTAACGTCAGCATTTTCAAGTCTCCGTTTTAAGATAACTTAACGGAAATTTCAAAACTTCTCGGAATCGCTACTACTGCCAACACTGAAATCGTCATTGCTTTAATGGACCTAGTTAACTTCACAAGTTAAAGTCCAAGCGAAGCAGCTGTTTCACCTTGTAAGTTGTATTTGAGGGTGTGTTCGTATAGTAACCGTATAAGAAGGCACTATTTGTGGTGAAGTCATAGACAACATACATCCTGTGATACCCTCAATATGAACATGACGTTGTTTTCAGCCAAATGCAGAGGAGCTTCTAGCCTGGCCTCGGCAGTGAACACCACGGCGTCGTCCAAGTTCGCTACCAGTGCCAGCACCTTTCTGTCCTCCCTGCCCCTGCCCAAGTGGGGACGCTCTCACTCAACCCACACTGGAACGGCACTCTCTCCCTCTGGTAGGGCATATCAGTAATAATTTAGTTCTTACTTTTTTACAATTTACATTTTTTAATTTAGCTTACTGTGCCCCATTCTTTAGTTCACTGCAAACTTGAATGCTTATATCGTCGCCCAGGCTGAAATTAAAAAAAGCCTTCATCTGCACTTAGTCGAAATGTTGGTGACGCTGTCAGAAGTGTCATGGTTGAACAGACAGTCGGGTTGTAAGTTTTCAATTCTTCCAATGTCATGATCATCACTGAATGTTACAGGCGGGACGGCGTGTGGCACGAACCTGAGCACCAGTGGAGGCGTCAGCGGGTCTGCGCTGAACCACAACGTGTCCGGGCGCCCCCTGGCCCCTCTGCTGCATCGCAGTTTTCAACCTGTCCTCGTGTCCGGATCTGGCAGTCATTATGTGGAGAGATTTTCGCCTTTTGTTAGTTTCATAAAAATTACTATTGTGGTGTTTTGAGACAACTAGAAGGGTTTAATTAAGAAGGGAAGATTTAAGCGGCTTAATTGTACTGCAAAATTAGTAATGTGCCTGGACTAAATACCATAGCGCAGTTAGAATTGCAAAATTCTTAATTCATATTTTACGGCTGTAAAAGCGTTTTTCATTGATCTATGTTTTAACTGTATTGGCAGTAGTGAGTAGATGATTCATTTTGTTGTTTTTTTTCAGCCGAGTTATGCTACAAATTTCAGCGCTGTGCAAAGCAGTGCCAACCGCCAGAAAGTCTGTGATTGGGTCTTGGATCAAGGTAACCAGTTCGCCATGACGATCCCTAATTGAAGACAAGAGAGGAGTTGCGAATAATTGCAATGTTTTAGTTTAGCATGACGAACACTTTGATGGACTGTCATGTATGAGAGGTGGGGGGCAGGCGTAGTTGCAAAGTGGCTCTCTACCACGGACAATTTGCCTACTTAAGCGTGCAAGTATTTTAGGTGATTGCTCATCACTTTCAGCTGTTTCTTGATTGACTGATTGCTGTTGGAACTGAGTATATTTTGTGTTTCAGCTAAGAAAATCAATGACAAGTGGTTTGACGGGGGCGAGCAGGATAAAGACTCGGGCAAACAGCATTCCGCCCTCAATGTTCTCATGCGGCTCCGGAAGTCCGCTGAACAGCTGGCTGCCCAGGAGGTACTAAGAGTAATAATTGTATAACTTATTGCTCACTATATTAATATGACTTAGTGTTGGCAGCGTTGAAGACGCAGAGTCCACATATTATTCAATGGTCAGGCGTTGCTATGTAAAGGATGATAAAAGTTTGCAAACGGGTTTATCTCTGTACTCAAACTTTTTGTTTTTAATGACCTTTTAGTCGTGGGTTGTATGAGATGATTCAGCGCAGTTAGTTTATCTTGAAAACGCTTTTCTCTCACTGTTTCACGCTCAGGATCAGTTTGGCCGTGCTAATAAACGCACTGTAGAAAAAGGAATGCACACAATTTTTTAACTTATCGTTTTGTACTTCAAGACCCATTTGCGTAGTTTGTTACACGAATTATCTTTACACATATCGACTTTGTCGCACTCTTGTTTATACAATTTTGGCATAAAATAATGGTATTATTTCAATATCAGGCTGAAAATTTAAGAAGTTTAAGAAATTTTTGTTCTATTTTTAGGACATCTCTGAGGCGCTAAGAGAGATAGAGTCTATCATCACAAAATCAGACGTCAGCCCGTTCGAAATAATTCACAGTGGTCTGGTTCAAGCTCTGATTTGCGCACTCAAAAGCCCGGACGAGTCGTCCAAATGGACGGAGACTCGGGAAGAAAGATTGCGAGAATTTTGTGCTCTATTCATGAATATTCAGGTAGCCGTCTCCACCCAACTAAGCTTGGAAATTTGTGAAAGTATTCTCTTCACTTTTGGTATTTTTTTGGCTTGCCGGTTGCTCACTTTTTAGTTCCTTTTTAACTGATTCTCTAGTCTTGTAACGTGGTTCAAATATTATTGGGATATGATGACTTCAGGCTATACTGTTTGTAATACTAATGTTTGTTTTTGTAAAATATTGTATAATTAATGCTTCATAAACATTTTCAGACATCAGATCGTCACGTAATAATTGACGTGGATAATAAACCTTCTTTGGCCCATTTGGTGTCAAAACTAAACGCGTGTTTCACACAAATTGAACAGGTAATGGCAATCGACTATTCATATTATTCTTAGTATATGTTTGGTTCCTCTAATAGTACCAGCATCCTTCTATGAGTAACAAAACAGGTGTTGACTAGATGAAACTGAGCTGGACATGTTTGGTTCCTCTGTGTGTTGACCAGGTGCCTTTTACGTCCATTGCGACCGTTTGCACCAATCTTTATTCTCTAGCTGGAGCCACTTTAATTCTCTTGTTCTCTTGCTATTCTCGAGTGCTGTTTGTTCATCATTTTGCAATATTTTAACATTATATTTAATCTATGGTGATTATTTATTGGGCAAACTTATCGATGAAACAGTGAAAACAAATCTAATGAATACGTCTTTCAGGTTAAATGTTTAATGTCAGCTATTCTTGAGCTATTCTATTCTCTAGCTGTATATACTCTATTGGTATACTCTTTTGTATTCTATTCTATACTCTTTTGGTGCAAGTCTGTGTTGGCGAGTTAATCATTATCGCATCGGTAGAATCGTCGCTCGGTGGTATTCTTGTCAATATCGGATTTAAAATTCCTTAAATTTAAGAATTCATTTGGCATTGATAATAAAGCATAGTTGAATTATTGCAGTTTCCGGTGAAAGTGCACGATTTGCCTGGTGGATCTTCAGGAAGTCTTCGTGGACTGTATGCGCTGAAATTCTTCCAGACGCATCAATTAAAAGTACACGTTTTGATTGTTGTCCACAGTGGCACATTTCAATCTGTATGCATTGTGAATCGGCTTGTGACTTTATTTTAAGAAGCATAATATCTGATTTATTTAGTTGACATAATATCCGATAGCATAACATAACAAAGCTTTACACACGTTACGACACGCTATTAATATGCAAATATTTATGGGCTGAATGACCAAACTTTATTATATAACCTGCAATTTCATTTTAGAAATTTTAGAAAAAACCCTGTTTTTGATGTTTAGTGTTCTCTTCGTCGACACCCGGACTGCACTAATTTGCGTCAGTGGCGGCGCGGGCCAGTGAAAATTGACCCATTGGCTTTGGTGTCGGCTTTGGAACGATACATGCTTCTAAGGGGTTATGGGAGAGTTATTCAGGTACCCTTAGTTTAACGGAGAACTTTTTGGTCAATGTGAAAAGTTATTTTTGACGCATCAAAAAAATGGTAGACGTATGCCTTCAAGTTCTGGTCTCCTTGATATGCGCTCTGTCATTCTAATTGAAAAGATTGTAATTTTGTTTTCAGTAGCCTATAGATTATTTGAACAGGAACAGGAATGCAAAGCGCTGTATTTTTATTTAGGAGGATTATGATGATAGTACCGATGATGATGCTTCAGATGAGGATATCGAAGATATGGTAAGCGACATGCATCATAGCATACTGTTGATTAACGGTTGGACTTGACTTTCAAATCCAGTAATTGGTTCAATTTAATTAGTTAGTTAATTTTAATTCTGTAACGAAAGTAGTTGTTTTTTGTTTGTATTTTTGCACATATTTTGTAGTTTTATTTAATCACTTATCACACGAATGGGACACTAGTATGTACCCTTGTTGTAACTTATTAAGGACACTTTGTTTGTACTCTTCAAGCGTAACTCTTGACGTATTTTGTGTCTGTTTTTAGAACGCTGGCTCTGGCTCCAATACAGAACAGCACAAGATCCAATTCCTGATCGGAAGCAATGTGTTGCCTTACAATGTGACAATTTACCAGGCTGTGAGACAGTACGGTTTGAGCGCCGCCGGTAGCGAGGCTGACACCGACTCAGAAATGTGTGCCTACAGCTATGCTGCCATTTGGGTCAACACCCACACTGTTTGGTTAGTGAAGGCGTCACCGTCATATTGTTTGTCTGTCTGTCTATTTCTCGCACGTCAGCCTTATGGCTTTATTATGCAGTAGAAAGAGCTGTAAGATGCAGAAGAAAGCTTTAGCGAGCCAGTCTAATTGGGATGCGGAAATTACTGCTTTTGTGTATTTGAGTGTCTGTAACGTATAACATACCGGGTTATGTTGTCTTCAGACCACTTTTAGGCGCATATTCGCAGTTTCTAGTCCTGAAAATAAGCAGTTTTATTAAGAATTAGATAATGAAGAATAAATAATTAATGAGAGAAAAATTGATAACATTTTGACGACAGATTGCTGGCCAATGATGGCAAGACATTTGAACTGAACTGATTAATATTATTTTTAATCAGCTTGAAGTAAGTTCTTACTGAGGCCTGCTCATCTTTGTTACAATATCCTTGTTTGCTGCTAGTCTGTCCGATATAGGTTCGAGCAACCCGCTTCGGTGTCTAGTTTTTTACATCGAACAATGATTCATTGTTTATGAAATCGGCACTTGTCCTTGTCAATCACTCTTATGTTTTTTAGGTATCGTTTGTTGCCAGAGGCAGAACAGAGCGGTGAACAGTCGGCCGAAAAAGCCAGCGCCACACAAAATACGGGCACCAAGGGAGTGGCGCTGACTGGAAAACCAAGCAAAAGCTCTAAAATTGATCCCGTTTGGAATGGTAAAAAATTAAATATACCAGGGCGTATCCAGCAAAAAATGGACAAAATGGACTTAAGCCCGGTTCTTAGTTGTCCGTAAGGGCTGTCCGTGTCCGAGACCGAGTCCGTGTCCGTAAGAGTAGTTTGATTCACAGTTGTCCGGATGTCCGTAAGAACTTGTCCGTGAGTGTCCGTAAGGGCTGTCCGGATGTCCGGAAGGCAAGTTGAATTCAGTTCAACTTTTGTCCGTGTCCGTAATGAATTAGCCAATCAAATTATAGCCTTTATAGTCACGTGTAGGTGCGTGTACATAAATTTCCTCCGCGCATTGCAAAATTTTGTTAAATTGGTCGTAATTTCAGCTCAGTAGCTTCATTTTAGTGTGCTTAGAACGTTTTTATTGATTTTTCCAAGCTTGCATTTTTACACGCTTGGTACACTGCAGAATGTGTAGGCGTTATTTTATTATGGATACTCTGTGTCCGTAGAGTGTCCGTAGAAGTATGAATTAATGCTGCTGCGGACACGGACACGGACAAATGTTACGGACAAGCTTCCGGATACGGACACGGACTCGGACACGGACAACTACGGACAGTTCCGCACTACTATGAACTAGGCTTTATTCGTTTTTATTTGATTGAGCCGTTTTTAGTTTCGTTTCCAATAGCTTGCGGTAGTAAGTTCCAGACTGAATTTCTGTGAACTAGAGAGTTAACGATTTTCCCTTGAATCAAAAAAACATGTTACCCGGCTATGTGTCTGTCTTGTTTTGTTGCTTCTAGTTACGAGACTGAGTCCGATCCCAATCGTCAACATAGCAGCGCTTTCTTTTCCTTTCATTACTTATTTTATTGGAATAAGGACGCTCTACTTTATTTTCGACTCGCTGTTTCAGAAGGCAACCCCCCTAAATCGCAGAACCCATTGGAAACGGCCCTGGCAACGTCGGTTTCGGCAGAGTCGTCTAAACTGGACGATCCGTCCGTCGATTGTTTGGAACTGCTGCGAATTCTGCACGCAATCAATAGATTTTGGTGGTGTTTGTATAAAGTATGTAGCTTTACATTCATGGTTTGATAAATTCAGTTTCTTAAAGTTTTCTTAATTCAAGTTTTAATTGTAATTATTTTAATTGGTCATTTATTTAATATAAAGTTGGTCATTGCAGCATCTATGCTGATGTTTTTTTCCAGGATTACGTTTGTCCTCTGTACAGTCCGATCGTGCCGCAGTCAGAATTCGTGAACGGCAAACTCACTGCCAAGGCAAATCGACAACTCCAGGACCCACTGGTCATAATGACGGGCAATATACCGCAGTGGTTGAAGGATGTAGCCTATTGCTGGTAGGTTCAGGGGCCTGTTGCTCAACTTTACAAGTCTTACAATTATAACAATTGTAAGTGCAAAATCAGGTGATTCGTTACGAATTCATTATATAAATTCATTACGAATCACCTGATTTTGCACTTACAATTGTTACAATTGTGAGATTTGTGGTCTTGTCATTAAGACCAGGCTTATTAAGACCGTCTTAAAGTCTTAATAAGACGAAATGGTCTTAATTTGACAGCCTTCATATTGGCCGCATTACTTAACAAAATTAATGGGCAGTAGGACAGCTGCCACACACTGAACTTTGTTGACCTTCGCCCCTACGTACGTACGTATAGATAGCAAAACAATGTAGCTGGCCAGGCTTGCAATGCAAAGAAAAATGTTAAAGTCCAATTTTCGTTGGCTTCGGCTCTTGGTTGGTGTAACTTACACCATACCTACCAGTGGAGGATCCACGATGAAGTTTCGGGGGGGGGGGGGGGCTTGGCAAAATCTTTTTGATAGTAACGTTAAAGTAAGGCTCAGGTGTCAATTAAAGTTAAAGTAAGCCAAAAATCAATTCCTTTTATAAAACTTTTTTAAAACAACGTTAATTTAAAGTTAGGTAAAATAAGATTGTTAAATGTTAAAGCAATAGTTAAAGTAACAGCTCTTACTTTTTTTGAAGTTAAAGTAAGACCTAACATTTTTAATTTCAGTTAAAGTTAGAGTTTAACTTTTTTGCCAACCACAGTCAGTATATAACTTCGATTTCTTGGAGCACAGCAAACCCTCATCTGGAACTACATACTACATCCTAAAACCATCAAAATGGCCGATGATTGAACCAGCTTGAACCACCAAATATGTGTACGTACTGCATATGGACAACAAATATTGTTCACGTGGAATTCATGAGTATAATTTACGCTAATACTTCTAACCTAATGCAAATACGAGTAAGACCAAAAAAAAAAATAACAGGGGTGTGCTCTATAAATAAGGAAGAAGGGGAAGAACACCCAACAAGAGGCGAAGCCGACAAAAAACTCCAACCTTTCTTCGCGCCAACCCCGCCTTTTTTTTTACCCATTAAACGGAGGTCGGGGGGGGGGAAGCAAAAAAAGTGGTGTCGGCCCCCCCCTACCCCATTAATTTGGTAAGAAACCGGCCAAAATAAAGGCAACAAAAACACCCCTTCTACTAAAACAAGACTACAAGACGCTAAAAAAAACTAAACAAGACCCCCGTTGAGCAACAGGCCCCGGCCGCAGAAGGCTTACGTTTCAGGTTTAGTTCAGCCTCGTGCTTCGAGCCATAAGTGTGCGTGTAAATAATGACTAGTATTGCGGGTCGATTGCTATTGTAATCAAGTATATGGACGGATAACATTTTCATACAACAATTCAGTTTTATCATACAATGCCCTTTGTAGTATAATAAGATTTTTCAATCTAAATTTATAAAAAGATTAGACGCCGATGTTTTAGGGGCTCAACCGGCACCCCCATCTTATACTAAAAAATGCTAGAAGAACAAGAAAGTCCTTGATGGTTTGTATAAGATTGAATAACTCAGCCCGTATCCCTGATTACTGTGTTTATTTTTCAGTCCCTTTATTTTCCCGTTCGAGACTCGCCAGCTGCTGTTGTACGTGCTGGCCTTTGATCGGGATCGAGCTTTGCAGCGTCTCATGGACACCGCACCAGATCTCATGGGGCTCTCGGACACCTCGGACAGGATCACTCCGAGACTAGAGAGGAAGAAAGTAGGAAATAATAGATAGACAATGTCAGGAGAGAGAGCCAATTCTTCAACTGGATTTCAAAATTGAGATAGTTTGACAAAATTTTAAGCGCTAGTGGGGGTGTTATAAATAGTTGGTATAGCAAATCATAGTTATTTTAATCGACGATGTAATTAGTTATTTGCAGAACAAATTTAAATCTTATCCGTTTATCTCATTTTAGCCATTAAGTTTAAGTCACACCTTGTGCTTTAGTGTGTATGTGGACAATGGTTAATGTTTATCGGCTGCAGAACAGTTTTGCTGGTACATAATGTTACCGTGGTAGATAATTTTACCATGGTAGCGCTCAACTAAAAAAATATTGCAGCATTCTGTTGTACTCTTAAACACATACATACGCTCTGATGAATGATGACAACCAAGAATAATAATAAGCCACAAAGTTCCAAGATGTGGTCGCGACAGCCCCCAAGAGAAAATTTTTTAGACCAAATTTGGTCAATTGGAGACTTATTGGGAATTTTTTCGCCCGGGCAACAAAAACCAAAAGATACCCTTGTGTAAAAGTTCACTGGGAAAAAATTTGAGGGGGTATTCCCCTGATCCCTTCACCACTTGTTACGCCCTTGTGTATGGCCATGGCAATAGTTTGTGTTCCTTCTAGAACTATAACGGATGGACGTTAAAGATCCGACATTTGATAATGTGTTTCTTTATAATCATTAGTAATAGTCAATGACAGTTAACCAGAAAAGAATACACTTCAAGGGCTGTCAAATTTTCGGTGCTAGGGCAAGATAGCCAAGGCTCGGTACAATTAGGTACGTGTGTTAACCTATGTCTGTAGTGTTGTGTGTTTCAGGTGACTGTGCAACGAGAAGATTTGTTGAAACAAGCTGAAGCCGTCATGAACGATGCCACCAACTCGTTGGCTATGCTGGAAATACAGTACAAGGATGAGGTCAGACTGTAGTGTTTATTAAAAGTGATCGTTATTGTCAAATTTCAATAGCGCAAGCACAGTTAATTTTTATTTTTTCGCTTCCTAAAATCTTCACAAACTTCTTTCGATCTTCGCCCGTAAGGGAGAAACCCCTCACTGGAGCCAGCAAATTTTCAGATTTCTAAAATTATTATATCTCAATTTTATAAAATTGTTGAACACGAATTTGATAACACATTTTTTGGGAGACACCGAGCAGAGTTATAGATGGTGCGTTTTTGTTTTGGTGGCAGCTCATGTTTCTCCTTAGCTTAGTAGTATTATTTATTCAAATTTTAGTACCTGTTAGCAACGCATATAATTTTTTGGTTTTAGGTTGGCACTGGTTTGGGTCCTACATTGGAATTTTATGCCCTGGTCTCTAAAGAGCTGCAGAAAAGTGATCTTGACTTGTGGCGGGGTGAAAAGATCAGTTTCCGTGAAAAATCTCCTAAAGATATTGCGGGTACGATTTTGAAAGACGTGTTGTTTGCAGTTTGGTAATTGTATTTTTGAACCGTAGAGTGGTCTTTTTTGTTGATAACGTTGGGCATTGTGTTCTTGTTGGGTTGCCGACTATTTGCGAAGCAAGCCTTTATTATAATTATAATCAGAATTGTTAACAATTTAATTTGACTTACATTCCCTCGACCACGCAGAAGTTTTTCTGAGGTCGAATCTCCAAAATCAAATCAGTTATTTGTCATCGAGTCTACAGGTTATTAATCTTGTATTGTCTAATATTGTCAGATCTTTCTCTTTATATACATTGCCGTTTCGTATCTGTAGGACTTTGGCTGCAAGAAGTGCAGAAAAACTGTTGCAGATACATTCATATTATACTTTCCACTTTTCCACTGCAGTATACTTGTCAGTATAGTCTGCACAACAAACAATGTACCGAGAGAATTGCTCAATTTTTGGCAAAAGTCACCTCTGCTGGGTCAAAATCTGATGATAGTGATGTTTTCTATTTGAGGCTTGGAAGGCGACGACCTGCACGAGAAGGCAGACTGCATCTGGTCCCCCTACGGCCTCTACCCGTCCCCCTTACCTCACCACCCCAAGCCTTCGCACCTCAACAAAGCCAGGACCAGGTTCAAGCTTTTGGGAAAGATTATGGCTCGTGCCTTGATGGATTCGCGCATGGTAAGGCAGCTGGTAGTTTGTATCAACTTTAAGCCCCACAACAACGGACAGTTTTAGTTTTTTTGTAAGTGAAAACGACAGTATTCGTTAAAGTTGTTTGCGAGTTAGGTAGGCGTCACAGTCGCCTAAGTTAAGAGTCAACTCATACTGATTACCGTATAAGTAAAATTTAGAAATAAACGCGCCTACCATGATAGTACTTTTTTGCTAATTCTGCCGGACGGACATAGTACTGCTGTAAGTATGAATCGATCCTAATATTTACATGTGACTAGGCCTGGAGCGCAATAATACCCTGGCAGGTAAAAGACTATTGCCTTCATGGCTATGTTATTCCATGTGTGTGTATATTGTTGCAGCTGGACTTGCCCCTGAACACGCTGTTTTTCCGCTGGCTGCTGTGCGAGGAGCGCTACTTCGGCCTGGCCGATCTGATCCACCTGGATCCAGTCATGCTGCAGTCCTTTCATCACTTGCTCACTTTTATGCACCAAAAGGATCGACTACACTCCGCTGCAAGCTCACCCCTGGTCAGCATTATTTATTACTGCATCCTTTTCATTAGAGTAGTTCATTATGATGTATGCGATACTGTAGATCATACTTTTGTATTTGACATTCCAATAGTGGTGACTTTCATGCTTTGTTTGCGGCAATGTTTCAGATAAAATAAATAGGGCGGTGACAGCTAGCTACTGTGCCATGCTTGGCATAGAATCTTCATAAAGCATCTGAGCTTCAACTTGCTAATGAAAAACTGGCCCAAGCTCTATATCCGGCACTTTACAAAGAATCCGGCAGGCTTTTTCCGAACAGTGCCGCATAGTGCCGGGTTCATACATGTAGACTGAGTATTAATTACACTGCTTCTTTTTTTCTTTAAAAATGATTACAAAAAGTTGACCGGCCAAAAAGTTAAGTGTGGATCGAGCGATATTGCAAAGATCCGGATCGTATTAAACTTCTATCCATAATGGTTGACTGTCGACCTACTCACATATTACTTTAAGCTGGTTAGTTTATAGCGTGATTGTGATTGTGTGAATGTTGTTTTAGACCCCAGACGTGACGGAGCCAGTGGAGGTGGAGGGCTGCACAGTGGATGATTTGAATCTGGACTTCACTATGCCCGGATATCCCACGCTTGAGCTGCGCAAGGGCGGAAAGGATATTCTTGTGAACATAAATAACATTGGCCAATATCTTAATGTAAGACGTTCAAAGTTGAATAATATCTGCTAGTAGGGTATTTTTTCTCGTTCGTTAATATTATTCTATTGAAAGAGTAGTTGTGTGTTTTAAATAACCGAAAACGTAAAACATCAAAACCTAAAAAGTACTGATGGGTTGTGCCAAGAGTACATAATAGCGTCTCACTCTATATAGAAGAAGAGTGAGACACTCTCCAGCCTGCCTGTGTTCTAGCACAGGCAGATGCGCTGGTCGTTTTCAGGCCACATGTTGACATTCTATGCAACATGTGACTGCCCAATCAGAAGCGAGCTTCTTCTTCTCTGATTGGCAGACGCCTGTGCACGTGCTCCAATCATAAAACGGGATAGGGATAAAAGCTTAATAACTAATTATTTATTCATAGTCTGCTTATAAAAACATTAAAAAAGGTTTGCAGATACCTTTGGGGATATTTTGGCAAACTTTCAGCGAAATTGATTGAGAAACTTTGAAGAAATTCAGAAAAGTTTATATCTCAAAAGTAGAGATATAAACTTTTCTGAATTTCTTCAAAGTTTCTCAATCAATTTCGCTGAAAGTTTGCCAAAATATCCCCAAAGGTATCTGCAAACCTTTTTTAATGTTTTTATAAGCAGACTATGAATAAATAATTAGTTATTAAGCTTTTATTACTATCTTAATGCTTATCAACGCATCAGCGATTATATACTAAAGTGTGTTACGCAGGGAATCTACGCGCTGATTGGCCAGTCACATGTTGCATAGAATGTCAACATGTAGCCTGAAAACGACCAGCGCATCTGCCTGTGCTAGAACACAGGCAGGCTGGAGAGTGTCTCACTCTTCTTCTATATAGAGTGAGAAGCTATTATGTACTCTTGGTTGTGCGAATCCTTAATACAAGGTGGGCATAGGAACGGGTTAAGGTTGAGTAGATATTATTCTATTATAGAATATCTACTGTCAAGACTTGTTTGGTGATTATTTAAGGGCAGTTTTTACTATTCAGTATGATATACTTTCAGATTTAATCTGTTTTTAATTGAATTCGAAGCACAGGTTATGTATTTTTTAGCTCGCGGTTCATTGGTTGCTTTATGAAGGCGTGTATCGTCAAATGGAAGCTTTCAGAGAAGGATTTGAGTCCGTCTTCTCGCTGGCTCATCTGAAAATGTTTTATCCTGAAGATGTGAGCTTTTTTACTAGGAATTAATTTATTGTTTTTTGTTGTCACGCAAATACGCAAACCCATTCCTTTCTGAAAGTGCTTTGAGAGTACAAAGCTGCCTTGTTTAAAATGAACGTTTTTTTCGTTAATTAACTCGAACCTATAGTTGTTGCTTTGATTAGCTTAAGGTGGTAGGAACGATTTCGACAATTTCTGACACTATGACCCTCGCTTTACATACGTTGGGCTTCGTGTCGCCTGTTGTCACGATTTGCACAACTCTAACTGATTTTCAGATGGACCAGCTGTTCTGCGGCAACCGGTCTCACTCTACGGCCTGGGACGCGAGCATTCTGCAGCAGTGCATTCGCCCAGATCATGGCTACACCGTGGACTCGCCCCAGATCCAGTGGCTGATACAGCTCATGTCCTCCTTCAGCGAAACACAGAGACGCATGTTCCTGCAGTTCGTCACTGGGTGTCCCAAGTTGCCCGTTGGAGGTGAGTGTCTAAAGTCTGACCAGAAATTGCTGAACCTTGAGACAAAATAGGTGGCGTGATTTTTTGTGACTACTCGCTGTACTCTTGGCGGTTGCAATTAGTTCTTATCGTAATGAAATTGCGTGTTTCTTTTTGTCTCAGGGTCCAGCATTTTTTGGTCCGACTTTAGAGCTGATGTTATTGTGACAGCTGTATTATAATCATGTATATACTAATACGAGTCTCCGGTTTGGAAGTTTGGTTTTGTTTGGGGGGGTTTATTGTGGCCTGATTATTTTATGATTTTCCCGGCTGCATGAACATACGGCTGTAAGTATGAATGGACTCTAATTCATTGTCTCCTGGCTATTTAGGTTTCCGGAGCCTGAACCCGCCCCTGACGGTGGTGCGCCGCAGCCTGGACGCCAACGAAGACCCGGACAAGTACCTGCCCTCGGTCATGACCTGTGTCAACTATCTGAAACTACCCGAATACTCCTCCATCGAGGCCATGAGGACTAAGCTGGAGATTGCCATGAAGGAAGGACAGCGATCCTTTCATTTGTCATAATAGTTTGTGTTTCTGTTCCTGTGTTTTTATGTGCTGTTTTCTGTTCTGCTATAATATTGGTATTATTTTGGTAATTTATAGAGCCTATCTTCTTTTGACCTTTTTAGTTTGTAATTTGTGTGGGTTGTGGTGTTCAAGTTGAATTTTTGTGGATTGTACATTATTAGTTTATACTTTTACCCATCCTATGTCTTTCTGTGTTCTGAAATTCCATTGTCAAATTCTTGACAGCTAACATACGTTAAGCCTGAAGTTTTGGATGAATTGAATTAATTGTACTTTGTCTTCAAATAATATCAGGAGTACGTACGTAATCATTTAAATTTTGTCGCATCATTTTGCTGTTCTTGGTTTTACAGCTATGAAGATATGAATGTTTCTCACACAATAATACACCTTGGACACTATGCGGTTTTTGCTATGTGGTAGATTTTTTCCCATATTTATTTTTTGTAAAAAAATTTGTTCATGATTGTTTTGTATGTGTTTCCACGCTATTATTTTCATGTGTCCTGTCTTAGTACTGATAAAAGTATCAGTATTGTAAAGGCAGCCTCGAAAGTATATTTATTTATTCCATAAGTCAATAGGAAAAGTAGAGAAAAAGCCGATTCTAACTGTTTTTTTATAGTTTGCATGTATAGCACTGTTTCAGTTCGGATAGGTTGTGTTGTGTGGTTGGTTTATTGATAACGACTTTTTTGTTGTAAGTGAAAGCTGAACTAGATTTTCCTAGAACTGTAAATATCCCTATTGCATTGGCTATGGGTCTATTGAGCAGGTTATGATGGATTAATAGTTTATATTTACGTGATGTCTACTCAGTACATTTTCTGTGGCCTTGTTTGCATGAAATAGCTTCAGCTGACTCCTACTAAAGTTTGACCAAAAATTGCCGAACACTGAGACAAAACAGAACATGCAATTTAATTACGAAAAAGAACGCATTTTTGCCATCAAGAGTACAGCGAGTAGCTGTTAAAATAACGCAATCTGTTTTGTCTCAGTGTTCAACGTTTATTGGTCAGATTTTAGTTTGATTGATTCATTACACATAACCAGCAATTTAAAATGGTGGGACTCTCGTTGCTTGTTATTTTATCCTCTCAAAATAATACCTGTATCTTAAGGTGATGGACTTGGTAAATTGATCATATCTTCATCCCGTTCTTGATAAATTTTGAAGTTTGAATTGTATTTTTTGTTTTTCCCTATTTTTTCCAAACTAATGATAAGTATTTACTATTTTACAAAAATATATGTTCCGCTTTTTCGTAATTTTCAGTAATCAGCATATGCAGTGTACGTATTGTGTGCATAGGTTTGGTCATATAATAATATGGTGTAGTCTGTTTTGTAATGTATAATTTGTTCAATATTGTCGGGAATGACATATTTATGTGTCGTAATAATGTCAATTCTGTTTGCGTGATCAATTCAGTAATGAATTAATTCTGTTCTTATTGATGCATTTTTTGATTCAAAATAAGTGTTGGCTTCTGCAACGTCTGCGGCTAAATTGGTACAAAATTAGAAAATCATTTAGTTACTCTATAATCTATAATTCAATAAATGCACGAAAGCTGTAAATGCATTTCAGTGGCTTGAAAATTTCTTACTTTTCTGTCCAGGTCTAATGAGCTGGTGTTTTGAAGGTCAAGTTTTCAACTAACAAAATGCAGTCGTTTGATAAAGTGACGACAACAAACTATCACCACATAACTGTATAGTTGTATTTACTGTCATTTTGTAAATTTTTGTAGTGTTTGGTATTATGCGTAAGTTTAGTTTTACATTTTGGAAGATACTTTTAGGTCTTCATCGTGAATTATTACATTTTGCATGATTTACGATGTTTTCATTTTCGATCCACTGGCGCCTTTTAAACTAAGTTTGCAGTCGTAGGATTTGCAACCGTTCATTGCAGGTTTGTATCATTTTCGTAGGTCATATCTTAGCGTAATGTAGCAATGTGCTGCGTTGCTTTTATAAAATATCTGTGGCTATGTGTAGCTTTTCACTGATTTATGGAATACGTTTTAGTAGAAAGTGCAGCGTAGATGTTCTAGAGGATTTGAGTAAAGCGATTGTGAGATTTTTTAAGGGTTTTGTGCAACTCCTTAATTGCAATGTCAACTGTGGGAAATTGCTGTGTACTTAATATGTTACTGATAAGAAAAAGTAATAGTGTTGGACGCACCCACCCTGATGGAATACAAGATACATTAAAGAGAACCTTCCTCCTTTACTATGTTTTTCTACTTTTATCATCTATTTTCTCAAATTTGATATAACTAATTGTCTAAGCAGTTTTGTCTGAGGAGATACAAACAGAGGTTTTACAAGATGTTTGGGACAAGTCAGTTTATATATTGGACTAAGCCTAAGCCTAGATCCAAATTTGAGTGTTTGTTTTCGAAAACGCACACTCACACGTGAAGGCAGGAAGAGGAGCAAAATTTCCAGTCGTAGGCAAAGAAGCAGTTAATTGTTATACATTTGGTTGAGGTCACTATTTAGAATTTAAAAGTATTTTGTTTTTGTCAAGGTCTGTAATCAGTATAATGTGCAAAATATGAAGTTGAAGACTGCAGTAATTTATGTCATATTCACCTATCCTTTGTAAAATAACTTTGTATACACATTTGCGTATTATCATATATTCGTTGTATTATTTTATCATCATTATCCTAATATTATCTTTATAGTATTGTATGATTCGTTCATTTACTTTATTTCTGTGATGTTTTTGTCATATTAGAGTTTTTATCAGTCTACCATACAGTTTTTTCTAACTGATTACTGAACAATTAAAATCCTAGGGTTCAAAAGACAGTGTATTTTTGATGTTTTGAGTAGTTGTCATAAAAAAGGTTGGTAGTTAGTTTTCGGTTCTGGCTTTTTTGTAAATTGACCTGGATTAGATTAGCTGCCTAAAGTTTCGCAGCTTTATAGAATTTGGAAGAATAACATAATTTTGCTCCTTTCTACCAAGTTGTGTTTCTGCGACAGGAAACCAGTTCAATTGTGTTGAGTTGGTTATTAAAGTAAAAAATGAGAGGAAAGTGTCAAGTTTTCAGTTTATTTATTGATTCTCTTCTGTTCTGAGTCAAATTTCGACTGGACTTTAACTGTATACAACAGGCAAAACTTTTTATTTGAAAGTGATTTTTTAAACTCCCATAAGTACGCGAACAATTTATAATTAGTTTTTTTACAAGTTTATAGTTATTCAATCAGTCCACTTTCAGAAGTAATTTTGGAGGTGTTTTTTGACACTATTGAATGTTGATAGTTTCTATGCGTGTTTTTGACAAGCTAATTTTCCATAGCATCTCTTTCAACGCTTGACGTACTAATTTCTTAGTTGGAATTTAATTATATTTTCGCTCGATCAAACAATGTTTTGTATCTTCTTCAACTGTTCACGTCAATGTCTGTTGCTGTCACACCCTTGACTAAATTAAATGAACTTTCCTTTGAGTCGCTTGCTTATATTTTCTTGATCATTCATTCATTCTTAATATTATGATGTAATGTTTTCATTTATTTCAATTAAAACTTTGCTTTCATGTTCTTTGGGTTGTCTTAATATAGTTATTTTGGAAAAGCAGTGAAGTGTTTCATGCTTTTGTCAGCAGTCGTAAGTTTTTTTGACAGTTTTTAACGTAGGACGAACACGTTCGTATGAATCGGACTTGGTGTGTCATCAAGGGAGCATGATGAAATCTGTTTCTAATCAGAATTTACGAGGCACCAATAATGAGGACCACTCTCTTAAAATGCTGCACCCGCAGTGTTTTCAACTTCATGATTGTCCATCTTCCTAATATGTAGACATTTCAATAAAGCGCCCGCTGCCTAGACATTCGTTTGCTTAGGTTATGTGGTCTTGTGGCTACAACAGAAGGTTCTGTTATGTAACCACTTTAGTAGTTGAGCTAATATTGCTGTGAACGTCGGTTTTGGTACGAAATGCCTGCGTGCATGCATGTACACGGGGTCTGGGTCTAAGAGGGGCTTGTTCCGGATTTTTCGAAATATTAGGGGGGCTTGTTCCGACGTTACGGGGGCTTGAACTGACAAAAACGAATTTCTAATTTTTGCCTAAAAATGAGAAATATTTTTTGCAAAATTCGGATATTTTTAGCTATTTTTTGCTCGTTTTTTAACCATTTTACAGGGATATGGGGCCATTTTTTAGTTTTCGAGCACCTTTTTTTCAGCACCAAGAAGGGGGGCTTGTCCCTTTGGGTCAAATCTGAGGGCGAGGCTTGTCCCGAAATCTATAATTTATAACCCCCATGTACAGCTGTGCCTACCAGTCTTAACTATGTTGAAGTCATCGGAAGTCAATGCGTTTTTCACAAACTAGCAAATTTGCTTTCCAAATTTAGAACTTGAGTGTCCTTCTCGGCGAAATGCAGCAAGTTCTGTTTGTATATTCATTGTAAAATATAAGTAATGTTACGGATAAATGTCATTGAGTTTGTGAAAAATTAAGAAGGTTTCGATGACGAAAAATTCAGCTCTGATTCAGATGGAATACAGCTTCTTTTTTTAAGGCATTTAGTTGCTACAACTTCGCTTTCGATCCTTTAATTACTTACTTGCCAGGGCGAAGTATTAAAGTAACATGCAAAATTTGGTTCACTAAACAATGATAATTACTCTAATTGTTCTAAATTGACGTCATATTGGAACCAAACCAGCTGATTCTGTGCGTCTGTTCCTAGCTGAACCCTAGCTGAAATTTCAAGCTTCAGCTGAGTGCAGAAATTTCAGCTTTTGAGTGATAGGTCTTAGGCTAGAGCTGTGCACCTACGCAGAAGTTGGAGTTCTTTTGTTAGCACTAGTCACACGCACACAGTGATAATGAGCATTCTCTGATCGGATTGTTTTTTCAGGACTGTTCTCAGCTAGACTACATTCAAGTTTTTTACAGATATATTCGGTTCTTCTTAATTATCATTGTTATTGTCAAGTGTATCTCTTGAAACGGACATTTTTGACAATGTTAAACTAAAGTAAAAGTATTATTCATTATACCATACCACTATCTGTTTCAACCAAACAGGGCTCGAAGGTTTCGATTTTGCAGTGCAGTCGAAGACGACAAGGTCTGTCATGCTTAAGTTCTGAAAGCTAAGTTAGGGTTTAAGATTAGTTTGTAGCTTGCATAATTGGGTATCACCTGTCATACCTATAGTTGACCCATAGGTGCCTACGGCTACTCTTACCATATATAGTTAATGATCTGCAAAGTTTTCTTCATCATTCTTTGCAAAACTATGTACCGATTAGTTGTTCAAATTTTCGAAAGTGGCAAATTAAAAAAGACATCGTGTTTACTGTTTTGTAGGTTATCGCTTACTAAAGACCGTTACTTATCTCTACTCGTTACTTATTAATTGTTAGGCACTTTTGTATGTATGTAAGCAGATTTATATAAGTTTTGTGCAAGAGCGTTTTTCTTTACGGACATAACAATTTCCTAATGTATTTTTAAAAGTGCTGTCATTTTTAAACTGGCTTTGTGTTTGCTGACGTGTTCTTAAGAATTTTCATTACATCACAATACAATATACATATGCAACTCACATGTGGCTTTTGATTTCATTAACTTGTAAAGACTGGTTTTTTGTCAAATATGATGAAACTTCTTAGTGGTTTTTTACTTTTTTGTATGGGAAAACTTGCGGTTCATTTAGAATAAAGTTGGTAGGACTAAACCAAGTCGTTGTTTACTAAATTATCGACCCAAGCTGTTTGATTGCCCCCTTATCGTCTGTATGAAGGTGAATATCTCCAACCAGTCTCCAACTTCTGTGTTCCCCCGGCCTGGGCTTGTGTGACCTGTGTAAGGCTATGTGAACAAGACATAGCCTTACTCGCACCCTTAAATTTTTTGACATGTTTGGCTAAAAGGATTTTTTGGGGGAGAGGGGGTATGAGGTGAAGATTGAAGTGTGGGTGGACTGTCAACGGATAGAATTCCTGAGCTTAATTTTTGCTCAATTACGTCCATCTCGGAGAAAAGACCGAACTGATCTCTTGAGTGTAAACAGAAACAAAAGTTTCGGTTGGAGGGTGGGAAAAATCCCTGTTCTGCTTTCTCTATATCACACTGCGTTTTCAGATAACGTGTGTAGAAATACTACTATTTTCACAGTTGACTATTAAATATTTTTCCATTTACCTTAGCTTTCCCACCAACAAATATTTTTTTCCATTTACCATAGCTTTCCCATCATCAACCCCTCCGAGTCTTATGCATCGCCTGTAACCTGTACTCTATAATATTTTCAGGCATGGGCGTTCGTACTTTTGACGACATCCAATGCGAAGTGGGTAATTTCGGGCGTTACCAGCTGCGGCTGTTGTTTCTGACCCAGCTGCCCTTCGTGGCCGTCACTGGCAGCATGCTGTGCACCATGTACGATGCTTTGCAGCCCCAGTGCAACGCAACAACCAACCTCTCAGGTCAGCCCATTGTTTTCAGGTTCATCAGTATAGATGACTTGACGTTAAACCCTCTCTTGCATAATGGTGCTTCAGAGCATAGTTCAAGGAGGTTAGACAGTAGCATGTGGCATCAAAGGGTCACGTGCCGTCGACTCAGACTCAATACTGATCAAACGGTTGTCTGCGTCATTCATTAAGCTGCACTGTTCTGTTACTATTATAATGATAGAAAGATTGAGTTTTTGCTCAGCAGATTCTTGATTGTAAAGTTTGTTAAGTCGTTTTGTGAGTATTTGTGTGAGAGATAGATGCTGTTTGTATGCCCATAAACATAAAATATTTTATAGTTTTCATGTCGTTATTTCAGATTCTGATTCCGAGCTTACATTAAACAATACCAGTTACCACAGTCATTCACCATTGATCCATCAGCAAGCTATTACCAATAAATCCTTATCGTCACTTCCGTCTGAGGATTCTATTGTTTTCTATTCCATTCTTATGCAGTATCAACTGTCCTGTTTGCACTCGTATTTCCCCACGCTACTGACTACGGCAGTGATGCTGGGTGGTGTATTTGGAGCGATGGCGTTCGGAGATTTGGCCGATAGATTTGGTCGTAAATATACATTTCTGCTGAGTCTGTTGGGCGTGTGTTTGGCCAATCTGTCCATGGCAGCCGTAGGCAACAGTACCAGTAGCTATATCTGGCTGCAGCTTGCCATGCTGTTTCTGCTGGGCTTCTTTGGTGGCTCCTTTATGGTGGTCACTCTAGTGCTCTTGGTGGAGAATGTTGGTCACTCCTATCGTCTGCTGTGCGCCACGTGTAATGGCTGGCCTCTTGGGCTAATGGCTATGGCGGTGATTGGCCATTGCACCGGACACTGGCGATGGTACCATTTGACGCTGGGACTTTTGGTGCTGCCTTTCCTGGCTGCTGCCTTAATCTTCATTGATGAGAGCCCGCGGTATGTGGATTTGTTTCAGTTTTGTGACTTGAATCACTGTTTAAGGAGGTGGTTTGGTTAGCGTATTGACTTCAGCGAATAACTATTTTTGCGACAGTCTTTGTATTTATTCTAGGAGAAGAATTGTTGCACTTTTGCTTAGAGTAGTGAGGGTGCTTGTTGGAGAACAGCAAACGGTTTTTTGTCTTAGCGCAACCTGTGACGTTTCGGTGCGCCCCCCCACATATGTGAACTGAGCGCAACCTGTGAGGTTTCGGTGCGCCCCCCCCCCACATATGTTAACTGGGTTCTAAAAGGTAAATTATAATAGTGGGAATTCACAGGCGCTAGAGATAGAAAATGATTCATAAATAAAGCTCTTGTCTCGAAATTTGCTAAAGTGTGAATACATAAGTGAAATGTTTCTGATGTTTCATATCTTATTTTCAGGTGGCTGATCCAGCATGGCCGCAAATCAGAAGCCGATGAAATTTTACACAAAGAAGCTGCTTGTAATAATAGATATTATTCGGATTGCGTAGATTCTCAATCACCAGTGTTACCGGACTCCGGACTCAGAACTCCGAATTCTGACACGTGTGACTCTGCCGTAAACGGTGGCAGCGACGTATTGTGCAGTTTCATAGCCGTTTCCGATAGCCTTGTTGGCAATGCGAGCGTGACTTTCGAGCCTATGACCACCGCTAAGGATCGACAGTACACCTATTTTGATCTGTTTCGACATCGTCGTATTTTGATCTACTTATTGACCATGTTCTACAGTTGGCTGGCGTCTAGCATAATCTCATTTGGCATCTATTTTGGTCTCGGACAGTTGGCCGGTAATCTATATCTGAACACATTCCTGCTGGGTTTAATGAAGGCCGCTACCGGCTGTATCCCCCTGGCCCTGTCACTGTGTCTAGGCCGGAGACCAGTCATCATCGCAGCTGTCATTATCGTTTGTCTCAGTTGCTGGGCCATGACGGCCATCTATTACTGTCTCGGCTCCCAGGGTTCGCCTGCCCTCACGGCCATAGCTGTGATAGCGGCGGCAGCTATTGATCCCATTTGGAAGGTCAACCATTTATATAGTACAGAACTGTTTCCCACGGTCGTACGTAATATGGCTAGAGCTTTGTGCAATGTGGGCTCTCGCATTGGCAGTGTATTGGGCCCTCAGTTCAACTATCTGTCCAACTTACATTTTCCCCTTCCCTACGTACTGTATGGCATTTTTTCCATTATTCAAGTATGGGTAACGATCTTAGCCCTGCCGGAGACCAAAAATCGACCGTTGCCCGATTCACTGGACGATGTGATTAAAGATAAACCGCTGTCGCCCAAATCAGCTAGCCACCCTAAGGCGGGTAAAAGGATCTCTGCAGAATCTGCTGCTTTGAATGGTATTGCACACAACGAATCGGCTGTCTGAAATATTTAGCATAATACAGAACATTATTAGAATTTTTGTTTTGTTTGTTAGCGGTAATTTCACTTGACTATCAAGCTTCAGGAAGGTGTACAATTAGTTGGTCTTCGAGTGAAACTAATCTTAAAAAAAAGTTCCTTGTAATGTTTCAAGTTGGGCTTTATGTTGCTTATCACCATGTCTTGTGGTCTATTGCTCTCGTGAAGTAGAGAGTTCCTTAGGTTGCGTTTTTAATAGGGAAAGTAGAAAAGTAAGATTGGCCCAATCATCCGACAGCGCCAATTGAATTAAAAGATTGTGAATGAATATTTGTTATTAATTATGTATTTATTTCTCCATTGCTAATGTTTTGATGGTGATCACAGACACAGATCATGGTTATAATAACGATTTGGTGACCCCGAAATTTCAAAAATTTCAGGAATAATGGGGCGCATTGAGCATTTTCGGGCTATTCTCGGCAGCTGAGGCGGGTGGGGTGGTAAAAAATTCAAACCCATTATTTGGAGCAGGGAATAGTTCTTTTATTGCCAAACACATGGGGTGGATTTCACAAAGGTGGTTTTACTAAACCATGGTTTTACGTACATTTTTATATGATTTGCACATAATTTCATTACGAAATATCGCCTGATTCGTTACGAATTTCCTAGATTTTCTTAAACCATGGTTTTAGCTCAGCTGAAATTTCAGCAAAGCAGAGACCTGCTGGGCTGCAGGTTTCCAATTTCAACTGCGCTAAAACCATGGTTTAAGAAAATCTAGGAAATTCGTAACTAATCAGGCGATATTTCGTAATGAAATTATGTGCAAATCATATAAAAACGTACGTAAAACCATGGTTTAGTAAAACCACCTTTGTTAAATCCACCCATGGTGTTCAGTTCGCGAACTACAGTTCATTTTTTGTAATTTTTGCTTAATTGTGTTACGGCTGCTACTGCCATTATGTTTTCTCTGCATATTTGTCGTCTGTTTGTTTTTTGTCCACAAGAAAAACGCTGATCAACTGTTGCAAAAGAAAGCTATATAATTTATCATTACATAACGAAAAAAATATATACAGATACAATACAAGATATCATGTCAATTTGGATTAATACATAACAGAGAATGGACAAAAATCTCGAAAGCAGTATCGAAATGTACCGTAAGCAGTTTTTTCTTGCTTGCGAAGTTGCGGACAGTGACACAAGCAGCTAGGATCAAGATTGAATGAAGTCTGTGCTTTTGTTTGCATAATATTTTTTTATGTTTTGATGTTTGTTTTGATTGTAAGATTATACATCTTATATGTTTTTAGGAACTTTTTTATTCTAAATACGTTTTGTTAATGTGTATTTTCTGTAGTATAATATTGTACCATCTTCTTCATATGGGCTTTTCTGGCTGTCTTTTTTAATTTAAGTATACTCTTTTTAATTACTTTTATATATTGTGTACTTTATTTTACTTGGTAGATTATAATTTTACATGCTGGGCCATGATGGCTTGTTTTAATAAGTACATTTTTTTCATAATATGCAGGTAATAGGTATGTACTCTTGGTTTATTGATTGTAATTTTGCTAGCTAAAATGTTTGTGAATGTTTTCAGTTGAGCCATGTCGTGTCAATTGATAGGCTAGCTTCTGAAACAATTTCAAATAAATATATTTTTAGTGACACTGTGTTTGTTTTTCATAGTGAAACGAAATATTGATTAGACCAACAAGCAGGTTTTGCGAGCAAGGTTAAACTAATTTAGATTGATTTCGTTGCGACATGTTTTTTACAGTGCCGAAGATGTTCTGGCTACAAGTACAACCCACAAATATAGAATTACCCCAAACAGCAATTGAATTCCATGTACATGCTTTTAGTTCCATTACAATTAAGGGGAGGCTCATATTGTGTTTCCACTCCACATTACAGTGTGTGCTACTGTTAAGGAGGTAATAAAACTTTTTTGAATCAATTGCAAATTGCGCAACTAATTCTGGAATAATACCTGCAATTCCGTTAGTGTAAGTTCACTGACGAGTCGCTGCACAACGGATACGGTCTGAACGAGACCACGTATAGCACTACTAGTACTTACAAAGTTCTAACCTTAAACACCAGCATGTTGCACTATTTATTAACCTAACCAAAATCACATTAATACATAATATAACCTTAACCCACCACTAACGGATAAATCAAGTAAGCTAATATTAAGAGGTAACACAGCTTATTACCTACTCTTTACCTTCTCACGGGCCTATACCTTCGTAGTCATTGATAATTTAAATAGGTTTGATTGATTTACAAACAAATAGATGCAAAGCAACATCCCTTCACTTCAACTTTCCAAGTAACTGAGGATGAAATCGTAAAGACCAGCTAGCAGAAATGAATGCTGCCGAGGAGGAAAAACGTTTTGCAGTAAGGCATCCAATGTTTTTTGTTCCTTCTAGAGAAGGAACTATTGTTTTGATTCATAGATGCTGCAGTGCAAAACACTGCTGCATATGCTTGATCGCCTATATGTTTTGCGTGTAAATTCAGCTGGGTGCTGGCTGCTTTATTTTTGTCTGCGTATATATGCAAGTACGTAATCAATCAATAAATGCAAGTATGCTGTCTGTAACAATAGTGAACAGTGACAGAATTTTGTAGCCTCGGCACCGTAATGTTTCAACAGCAGTATTTAAGTACCGCTGGACAACACTGTTTATCGCTTCTTAGAGCTGATGTGCTCAGCTCGGATCAAAGCGTAACTTTTGAGCCTAATAGCTTGATGCAGCGGGGTGCTTAACATCCTGCAGCACTGTTTTTGTACGTACTACGTAGTTAGGTTAGGTAATAATAAGCTAGGTATAAAATAGAGTAAGGTACGCAGTGTAGCTTACAGTAAAGTATGGAATAGAACCAATTTATTTAAACCTGAAAGGTAGACACAGGGGAAGGAACTTAGTCCCCTTTTGGGGCCTACTTGTTTACTAAGCGCTCATAGTTCTAGTTCATACTTCATTGTACCTTAAAATGCTTGGCTCGATTATTTTCCAAAAGTTGCCGTTACTTTCATTAAGGGGGGGAGCGCTACCCAGGTGAAAAATCAAAGTTCTCCAATTTTTAGTTATTTTTTTCCTACGTCGGCAAAAGTACGCAAAAAAGCCGATAAATCGACGTAAGTTGGACTGGTCTTGGTCTAGCACAGAGATCTAGCCAATCAAACTATGTATTTTGAAATAAAAAATCGAGGCCAAATTGTGAAAAAATGGCCGTTTTTTGGGCCCGCCAAATTTAGGTAACTGACTTTACATTTGGCATCACTGCACAGTGCAAACGTCATGGCCAAAGTTTTAAAAAAATGGATCATAGAGGTTGAGGTATGATATTAGGCTATCGAATCATGTAATAATCAACTTCGAACAAAAATTTCGGGTGACGGGGCGGTTTGTGCGCGCAAAAAACATTTGCAGCGCCTATAATTTACGCGTAAAATTGGATTTTCAAGAGCCCCTAGTCAAAAATAATTGGCAGTACCTACCTAGCTTTATCTGCGATGCGCCTTCACGGGAACGGGAACTGGTCGCTGGAGCTATACAATACAATGGGTGCAAATTAGAAGCAAATCGGAGAACCTAAAATGTTTACTTATACAGGAACAGTTGAGTATTCATTTGGATATGCCTATTATTATATACATAAAATTTATCGCGGAGGTGTGGAATCTAAAGAATAATGTCAATTAAAATTGTGCAAAATTTACACATGAAGACAAAAGATAAAAGGACACTTTTCATAGAGGCGAAAGGAAGTTGGGCTGAAGTGTGGTAAGAGTAGAGAAGAGAAGACGACTAAGTAGTAGGGGTCGATTCATACTTTTGTGCTAGCATTGGGACATATCTACGGGCAAACGAATGAACGAACGTTTTAACACAGTGGATGACACCCTTTTAACAAAAGGACCCTAATGGCTTTTGCCTTTTACCCTTTAACAAAATGACGAACTTATAGCGTCACATAAGCTGGCTGATCCACTACACTAGGCTGATAGTGACGTCATTCTGCCGGCTGAACAGACATAAGGATGAAAGTATGAATCGAGCAAGCCGTATCGTACGCCCATACAATCGCACGAGTATATATACTATATACACTCATATGTACTTGTCGATGCCCGTTTGCTCTAAAAAGAATGAATCTAAAAGCGGACGAACGCACATTGTCCATGTGCGCTGTGTCCGTTAATCCGTTGCCATATTGAAGTTTGAATCTACCCTTAGAGTTAGTTAGTCAAATTAGTTGAAATGTTGTGTTGCATTCTGTTGCAGTTTTTATCGGACAAAAGCCTATCATTTTTATAGCTGGAAATCATGCCTCAAATATAACTATTCTTTCCTTCATAGTTCATAATTTGCGATGACTGCTAATCTATATGCCTGCACCGTGTTTCTTTTTCGCAAAACACCCTGATAGCTGCACACTAAGGTACCTAACTGAACAGACGTGTATTTTAGTTAAGTTGATCCCTGTGTGTGTTGTGAAGTCAGAATTTGTGCCCTAAGGAGGGTAAATCAAAGTTATACCTTATATGCACACGTGCAACTAAAGAAATTAAGGAGGGATCTGTAGAATAGAGAGAGGGGGCGCCACTATTAAATATTAAATCTTTCGCAACAATCGCCCAATCCATCTTTTAGTGCATAATGGGATGTTACTGCAGGATAGGGTTGTTTTGATGTGGAAATTGCATCAAATCAAAACTAGTTTTCATGCAGTTTTGATTTTTGATGCATCAAATCAAATCAAATCAATCGATTTTCAAAAGGTCCAAATCAAATCAAATCAAATCAATCGATTTTCAAAAGGTCCAAATCAAATCAAATCAAATCAATTAATTTTCAAGAAGCCCGCATCAAATCAAATCAAATCAATTGGTTTTTGAGAGGGTCCACATCAAATCAAATCAAATCAATTGTTTTTTGAGAAGTCCACATCAAATCAAATCAAAACTGAAAAAATGACTTGGGTTCTGATGCAGTTTTGATGCAGTTTTGATCTAGTTTTGATGCAGTTTTGATGTAGTTTTGATGCAGCGTGAAAATTTTATTTCTAATTTGTAAAAATGTAGTCACAGCTTAAGGACGCAGGAATGCGTAATCATATAGGGTACACTTACTATTATATAATTTTATTATATAAATTGCACAGATGTATTGTCGGCATTATGTGAATAATTACCTATCACGTGGCCCCTTCAAGAGCGGCGTATATTATAGTTGATATATTTCGGTCGGCCTGTGAGTTGTAGGTGTGGCCCTGGGCCCGATTTATCGAAACATCAAATGTTCGTCGTTGAAAATGTTCGTCGTTGAAAAACAAATGTTCGTCGTTGAAATTGTTCGTCGTTGAAAATTTTTTCAACGACGAGCTTTTGTCTTTTAGAACATTATTATGTTCTAAAAGACAAAAGCTCGTCGTTGAAAAAATTTTCAACGACGAACATTTCAACGGAGCTCAAGTGATCCGTTGAAATGTTCGCCGTTGAAAATTTTTCAACGACGAACATTTGTTTTTCAACGACGAACATTTGTTTTTCAACGACGAACACTTGTTTTTCAACGACGAACATTTTCAACGACGAAAATTTGTTTTTCAACGACGAACATTTGTTTTTCAACGACGAACATTCGTCCTATAATTACGTGTTATGTTCGCCGTTAAAAACGTTTCGATCAATCCAAAATTTTCAACGACGAACATTTTCAACGACGAATATTTTCAACGACGAACATTTTCAACGACGAACATTTTGCTTCGATAAATCGGGCCCTGCTCGCAAAATTTGCGAAAGGATGCAAATAGAGTGCTATGCGTGGCTTATTCTGCCCACAGGACGCCGCCACGGCGCGGCCCGCCATTAGTACGCGGGCCGGTGGCGGGCTGTTATACGCGGGCCCGGTCTAAGACCAACGGCTAGGCCCGAGCCCACCTCACGGGTCACACGTGTGGGCCGGCCCACAAAACTCTATCTATTTAGTGCTGAAATTGGGAATTAAATATTATTTTGTCCATGAGTATGGAATATATATTGACACTCAGACCTCACAATATCATAACAGTTTCTCTCGGCAGAAAGGCTTGTTTACATCCACGATGCCCCTTGACCTGTTCTACTTCTACGTTGTAAAAATGCGAAACCAATCAGAAAACAAAAAATTTTCACCTTCGATAGCAACCCGTTGACATTATGCTACATAGTATCACATACAATTTTTCAACTAACAGTAGTTACATCAAAACCGCATCAAATCAAAAGTATTCGAACATCAAATCAAATCAAATCAATTGATTTTTGAGAAGCCCACATCAAATCAAATCAAATCAATTGATTTTTGCGAAGGCCACATCAAATCAAATCAAATCAATTGATTTTTGAGAAGCCACATCAAATCAAATCAATTGATTTTCAAGAAGCCCACATCGAATCAAATCAAATCAATTGATTTTCGAGAAGCCCACTTCAAATCAAATCAAATCAATTGAAAATTGGTCGCATCAAAATTCAAAACAACCCTACTGCAGGACATAAAAATATGCAACAACTAATCAACAGAAAAACTGATACCTATATCTTTGCACAGGAGTAGATTTTTGTTTACAAAATAATTAACACCAATCGATAGAGCATCATCGATTTTACAAAGTTAGCTAACTAACTAGAAATCGACACTGACACTGTCACTCTTCTTGTTATGATCAGTAACTGCCTGTATTTTGTGCGAAAGTAAAACACTAGTATTCATGTACTTTTGCATACTTACTAACTGGCATAATTAATGGATCTAATGTTCTCATTGGACAGAATGAACACGTGTGTTTTAATGTGTTTGTTGAGTTGAGTCATCAATATTCATTGTTTATTCAGCTAGGCGTCATTCATGCGACCTGTCTTGATATATAAATTTGTTAATTGTTCACGAGTTTCAGTTTTTGGTATGTCGACTTATTAGATCGTAGTGTTACGTGTGAAAGTTTCGAAAGTTAAAGTTGACCTTGAATAATTTTCTCGTTCATTTTTGTCCAAAAAGTAGCTAAACATGAGTCATCGAAATCGCAACCGTAACAATTCAGTCGAACCTCTCCTGAACTCAAGTTATGTTAGCTTTTCTGCTTTTCGCAGTTTGTTTGAGCACTCAACGATATCCAAAGTTTGTTAAATATATACTAGATATTAGACGAATTATAGTAGGACTAGTTTGCCACGTCTGCAATGAAAGTAACGTTTCTATCTATTTCAAAAGGCGTATAAAAATTACTACAGTTTGATTTAGTTCGCTATTGTACAATGTTGTAAATTATGTCTGCGCCATATTTAGACTCGTATTTCAGGACATAAATTGTGAAAAAAGTCTTTTTCTTCAAAAAATAATGCCATTTCGTCAAATGTTTTTATAATTCTTAAAAACTATTGTAGACTTAAATGACAAATTTGTGCATTGGAATTTGGAACATTGTGATCGTGTCATTGGTGTGTTACTTTGGTAAGTTATGAAACTAATTTGATTTTGAATTTTTGCCAAAACGCATTAGAGTTTTTTAGTATTTTAACTTTTTAATCAGCTGATGCAAAGACTTCCTTATTTAAGTTTGACAACAGTAGGTATTTTAACGCGGTACAATTCAGGGTAACGTTATGCTACATTCAGAGTTTCAATTTCTTACATGATTTTGGGTAGGTCAATTTTAAACGGAGAGAGGCGCAAAAATGAGCTATTACTTATGTAGTGTCATTTAGTTAAGCTACGGTAAGGGGGGTCACAATGTCACATTGTAATGATGTTGGCGGGAAGTTGTGTGTTAATCGCAGCTGTATCTGTAAGATAAGGGGGCCCTAATTTCTCCTTAGCTACAATAAAGGTGAGCTATTGTGTTATTCAGTTGCTGATACATGAAACCTAAAGCCGGAAAATACAAGATGACAAACTAACGAGTTTATTGTTGTTACTTCAGGTGTCAGCGCCGACTCAGCTGGTTTCAAGACTCGTTTAACGCAGAATGGACTGGATTTTTTGGCCAAATTTGCCAAGCAGGCTCTCTCCGATTTTCTCGCCAGTGACTATACGGAGTCAGTCTCAGGCTCCCACAGCAGATTTTCATACAGTGCGCCAGAATTACGCTTCAAATCATTCGATGATGACTTCCATCTGTCTATGGCGATTGACGAGACAAAACAGAGTGTTTCTGTGACGGTAAGGGTCGATTCATACTTCAACAGGGCATACCTTCGTACAAACAAGCAAAGGGTACACAAACAAAGCCCCCCTTGATTCACATTTTTTGGCAGTCGGCACCAGGACATACGGATGTGTCCGTCTGTAATTTGTACTCGTAAAGTCTTTTTTCAATTTAAACAAAATAGTTTTTAACTTTCATATTTTCTTGACAATCTTTTTATTATTTCATTTATTTAATTTCTTTTCAGTTCATTTCCTATTCACTACGTAGACAAACTATAAAATTTTATTTCCATGAATATTAAGATTTTTATCAAACTAGTGACTACATAAATGTTTATCTATAAACATCAACACTGGTTTTGAAACTTCAAGTACCTGAAAAGCAGATAAACATTGTGTAATTCAACGAGTCTTTACTGTTTGTTCCAGGCTGATGAACTGTATGTGACGGTCGGATCTCCTTACAGTCTGTCCAGATGGCCATTTTATAGTGACGGTCATGTAGTGGTGGACATTCATCGTCTGCGTATTATCAGTCGTTTCGGAGCGGCAGCGCACAACGGTCGACTTTTGGTGAAAACGCTTTACTGCCATTCTGATATGCAAATAAGTCTAAAATTTAGTGGTGGTATTATTAGCAGCTTTATTAACTATTTTGCGCATAAATTTGAACGAGCTGTTGAAGCAAAACTCCAAAATATACTTTGCGAAACAATAACTAATTTTGTTGACAATGATTTGGATGACGCCTTATACAATGTCTCACTGGAAATATATTTATTTGATAATTTTTATCTAAACTGCAGTCTATATAGTCAGCCTGTATTTTCGAAATACGGTCTGGAAACGACGCATGATGGATCGATTTACGGCATTGGTGAAACGTCAACGTTTGATAATGTATCAGCCAGCTTGACTGATAGAAACTTCAATTTGCCAGATCCGTTTTATCCCGATAAAATAATCTATTTGTATTTTTCCGAGTTTTCTATGCAGCAATTACTGAACTCGCTGTATATATATGAAAAACTCAACTATAAAATTACCAGAGAAACCATTGGAAAAGATTTGCGTGAATTTTTGCTGACAGATTGCAGTGAATTTTGTGCAGGTTCATTGTTTCCAATTTTGGCGAACTCTTATCCCAATAGTTCTTTGGACGTTTACATGAATTTGACTGATTTTCCAGCAGTTTCTGTCACCAGTGGCAGCATAGACGTTAAAGCTCCGGCTACATTTTACGGCTACATACGGTCACTATTTAAAGAAGTTTCAGCACCGAACGCGGATAGAAACGTCTTTAACGGCGACGTTTTGTTGTCTGCATCCGTTCATACGTTCAGTATTGAAAATGGAACTCTACAGGGTCAACTTTCGATCAAACGAATAAATCTGCAGAGTTTTCGTAGTAATTTTGACGATATTGATGAAAGTACAATTAAGCTGATTTTAGGCTACGCTGCCAAAAAACTGATTGAGCCGCATTTGGCTGGATTTCTTCGTGACGGTATTAAAATTCCAAATATTGCGTCTTTTGTAATGACTGATAGTACTGTTGTCATTTTTGATGATGTAATAATGTTATCGACAAATTTCCATAATTAAACTAGAGCATCAATATATATCTCTACGTTTGGTTGTGTAGAACTGTAAACTATACGATGAAGTGACACCTAAAATTGTGTAGGTATGTAGTTTGAGATTGTAAAGAGAGGTTTTAACTAAATGAAGTAGAGATTGTACACAGAGGTCTTCTTAACTCAAATGAACTACCTACTTAATACATACCGTAACAAGCTATTTTTGCTTTCAACTTAGATAACTAACCCGTTGAATCGATAAACTTAAGGTTAAGTTTAAACCTTGAATTGTACCAAAAGTATAACTAAAAAATAAACTAAAATTTCTGACGAAGCAAGACTACAATAACTAAAAAATAAACTAAAATTTCTGACGAAGCAAGACTACATAGTTGGCTTGACAGGCCGAGAAGACTGAAGGTCGCACGCGCCCTAGCAATTTCACTTTATCTGAAAATGATATGGTCAAGACTCAAGAGTACATAATCGGGTCTCACTCTATTTAGAAGATAATCTTCTAAATAGAGTGAGACACTATTATGTACTCTTGATATGGTGATCGGAATGTTTGAGATTTATTGGCTGTCCTTTTCGAATGAATTAGAACATCGTAAGAAAACATCATAAGTGTATTTCATACATGACGTGTTGGACTTGAGACCGATTTTAAGCTAAACGCGCTTTATGAATCTCATCTTGGGTTTTTAGTTGTTTTCTGGCAAACCATTTTGTGTATATTTTGGCACATACCTCAGCGTATACAGATTCAAATCGCAAGAGCATGCGTTACAAATGTAAGTAGAACTTAATTTGACCTAAAAGTATTTATGCCATGGGTTGAAAAAAGTGAATTTTGGTCTTATCGTTCCTTGTAGAGAAGGAACATCTGTTATTGTTGGTAATTTTTACTCTGCAAATTGACAGATGATATTGCCTGTGTCCAATAGGAGCTGATATACAAATCAGAAGTGTTCTTTATCGAATCATCTGCCAGACATAGGCGGTTCTATTAAACTGGCCTAGTTTTGATTGGATGGTAACCTCTAACCAGACAGGAAGCAATAATAATACGCAGATTAAGTTTTTCGTGGTGGTGTGATAAATTTACTACATGAGCACTGTGTCTTTAAAGTTCTAAAAACTGTTAAAGTTGAAAACTGACCTCGCGGAGCTGCCTTCGACTTGTACCATCATCTTATAAGCGATTGATTCAGCAAATACTGAAACTGGTTTCACCCTGACCTGTGCCCTTGCCCAAACTAAAGAATAGGAGTGTGTCACTTGTCTATGGTCAAAGTTGGCGTCAGGACATAACAACACGGGGAAAGCTCAATTTGACAAAGACTTCTTGCAGTCCGCCAGCAGCCAACCACCAGATACTGGCAGACGACTGCGAAACACATGCTTTGAGGAGCCTCGCTACGGCCTCAATGAGTTTAAACTTTGTATAACGTAGCCTTTAATAGTTTAATTCCTCTGGATAGGTCCATCAAGCATCATTTTGATTAACTTCTTAGATTATGAATCTTGTGTAGTGCTATGTTGTAATTACGGTACGTGGATGCCGGCTGGCTGCGGGGAGCTGGTGCAGAAAAACTAAGGCCAACTTAAACTATGTAGAAACGGTTCTTGTCATGAACTGTGAGTAATAAGAATGTAGATGACTCACCATCCAGAGTGAGAAGTGGTCATAGCAGTGTGTAGTATCACAAAATTATTTCATTCTTGCCTAAATTTAACTATTTCCTCCGAGAAATTTCAGTACACTTTTGTACTTGTACATATGCTTTTTTAAGCTGAGAAAATTTTTTTTTGTTAAAAAAAGTCCAAAAAATTTGTTTTTACAGTTTTCTTTTGGCGGTTCTGTGATGTAATAGGTACCTGCTTGAAACCGATTCATCCGGTCAAGGGGTCACCCAGGTCACCAGGTAGTGACCCGGTTTCATCTCGGATAAGTTTTCATGTAAAAATGGTATAAAGTAACTAATAATGTAATACAAATTAATACTAATAGAATAATGGTATCTTAATGCTTGATGGTTTAGAGCTTGTTGTACAAAATTAGTATAGTGCTGTGGTGGAAAGGCAAATACAAGAGTATCCACGGCTTGACCCTTGGAAGACTAAAGGAAGCGTTTTTCTGCCATGTAGTCATTAGTTGGGTTTTTTTTACAATATTTTATCAAAGATATTTGACGATTGTTTTTTAGTGTATATAACAATGTTGGACCTACTTGCAAAGTTTTTATTCTACTATGTATAGAGGGTTGGCTACACGCTGCTGCCTACTGGCTGGCTTTAATCATTTTAGTTATTTAGCGATTATAGTATATCTTAGTAGTATATCTTATTTTTAGTCACTGCCTACTGATTGGTTCTAGTTTTTTTAAACTATTTTAGTGTGTTAGTATTTTAGTATCAAACCACGACTAAAGAATAAAGGCGAAAAATGTCAGACCTCCAGATTGGTAACATCAATGAATATCCTCTGTTTAATTCGGATATACTGAGTTTGCTACCAGAAGAATTTTTATGACTAGATCAACGACGACTTGGTGAACTACAAGCTACTAGAAACTTAGTATAAGTTTCCTTACAGAACAAACTCAAGTGATTAGGTAACGAACACAGTTGCAAATCAGCCAAGGTATGGTTAAACTTTTACTTAGTACATAAGATCTATACACAGTAGAGTCGAGATCGGATGCATTTTAGCTCAAGCAGAGCCGAGTCGAGAAGGATAGGGCAGGAAACTTTGTCCTGAAGGAAACTGAAACAAGCAACTGCCACTAGCATACTAACAACTTATTAAGAATACTGCCAAGACAGCCACTACAATGCTGCTGCTACTATGATTGGTTCTACAACTGGTGTTGGTACAACTGGTACTGCAACAACTACACCAACTTGTGCCGCTACAGTACTACTAGCCCTGCTACTACGACTGGTTCTGTTACAACGAGTGATGCTGCTACGCTACTACTACTACTACTACTACTACTACTACTACTACTACAGTTTTGAGTCCACAATACTGTAATAAACACCTCAAAGCCTCCAAAACAACAACAACAACAACAACAACAACAACAACAACAACAACAACAACAACAACAACAACAACACCAAACACCACAGCAAAAGCGACAACAACAACCACAACCACACCAACAACCACAATAACAACAACAGCCACAACAACAACAACAACAACAACAACAACAACAACAACAACAACAACAACAAGCATAACTACTGCTCCTTCAACTGCTGCTCAAACAACCACTGGCACGACTACTGCTGCTGTAACGACTGTTGCTGCTGCTACAGCTACGATGACGACTACCACTACCACTACTGCTGCTGTTGCAGGAGCTACTACTACTACTACTACTACTACTACTACTACGACAGATACTACTGGCACTGCTGCTGCTGCTGCTGCTGCTGCTCAGCAACGACTACAACTACAACAACACGAGCAATACATACAGCTACAACTAACTACAACTACACCTCCAACCACAACAGCAGCAACAATTACAGAGCCAACTACAACAACAACTACAACTACGACTACAGCACCCGCCAAACATACTAGATCAAATTAGACTCAAATATCTACGTGAGACTCTTGCGTCTGTACCCTCGGATCGGAGGTCAAGGTCTCACAACTTGCCCTAATTTAGACTAAACATTCATACACCATAACATAATAGCTACCAATAGGATATACTCTTGTTTTGGAGAATGGTTCGTATCGTAGCCTTACTATTCTTCAACACAAGAAAGAAGCGAATCTGAACATAGCTGTGTTCGACCGCTTTCTGGGCGAAAGAAAAAAAAATAAAAGTTTTTCGTGTATGATAGTTTTGTCTGGTTTCAACCTGCACACCAATGTGGCCGGTTCGTCCGTCACTAGCTAGTGAACTCATCAAAATGACGCCCGTTGTTTATGTTTAATTTTATCAAGAGTACATAATAGCGTCTCACTCTATGTAGAAGAAGAGTGAGACACTCTCCAGCCTGCCTGTGTTCTAGCACAGTCAGATGCGCTGGTCGTTTTCAGGCTACATGTTGACATTCTGTGTAACATGTGACTGGCCAATCAGCGCGTAGATTCTCTGCGTAACACACTTTAGTATATAATCGCTGATGCGTTGATAAGCATTAAAATAGGGATAATAGCTTAATAACTCATTATTTATTCATAGTCTGCTTGCAAAATCATTAAGAAAGGTTTGCAAATACCTTTAGGGATATTTTGGCAAACTTTCAGCGAAATTAATTGAGAAACTTTTGATATATAAACTTTTCTGAATTTCTCAAAAGTTTCTCAATCAATTTTGCTGAAAGTTTGCCAAAATATCCCCAAAGGTATTTGAAAACCTTTTTTAATGTGTTTGCAAGCAGACTATGAATGAGTAATAAGTTATTAACCTTTTATCCTATCCCGTTTTATGATTGGAGCACGTGCACAGGCGTCCGCCAATCAGAGAATAGAAGCTCGTTCCTGATTGGCCAGTCACATGTTGCACAGAATGTCAACATGTAGCCTGAAAACGACCAGCGCATCTACCTGTGCTAGAACACAGACAGGCTGGAGAGTGTCTCACTCTTCTTCTATATAGAGCGAGACGCTATTATGTACTCTTGATTTTATTATTCTACGTTTTATTTTATTATTTATTATTATTTTACTATTTTTCATCTGTCCACCATTTGTCTGAACCTGGAAAAGCGGGAACGACTAGTGTTTCCAGGCCCGATTCATCGAAACAAAATGTTTGTCGTTGAAAATGTTCGTCGTTGAAATTGTTGGTCGTTGAAACTTTTGGATTGATCGAATCATTTTCAACGACGAACATAACACTAAATTATTATTTTTTTTTCTTTCGCCCAGAAAGCGGTCGAACACAGCTATGTTCAGGTTCGCTTCTTTCTTGTGTTGAAGAATAGTAAGGCTACGAACCATTCTCCAAAACAAGAGTATATCCTATTGGTAGGTATTATGTTATGGTGTATGAATGTTTAGTCTAAATTAGGGCAAGTTGTGAGACCTTGACCTCCGATCCGAGGGTACAGACGCAAGAGTCTCACGTAGATTTGATCTAGTATGTGTGGCGGGTGCTGTAGTCGTAGTTGTAGTTGTTGTTGTAGTTGGCTCTGTAATTGTTGCTGCTGTTGTGGTTGGAGGTGTACTTAGTTGTAGCTGTATGTATTGCTGGTGTTGTTGTAGTTGTAGTCGTTGCTGTAGCAGCAGCAGCAGCAGCAGCAGTGCCAGTAGTAGCTGTCGTAGTAGTAGTAGTAGTAGTAGTAGTAGTAGTAGTAGTAGTAGTAGTAGTAGTAGTAGTAGTAGTAGTAGTAGTAGTAGTAGTAGTAGTCGTAGCTCCTGCAACAGCAGCAGTAGTGGTAGTGGTAGTCATCGTAGCTGTAGCAGCAGCAACAGTCGTTACAGCAGCAGGAGTAGTCGTGCCAGTGGTTGTTGGAGCAGCAGTTGAAGGAGCAGTAGTTATGGTTGTTGTTGTTGTTGTTGTTGTGGCTGTTGTTGTCTTGCTGGTGTTGTGCTGGGAGTTATAGTGTTGTTGTAGTTGATCTTTCATGCGTTGCTGGTGTTGTAGCCGCAGTTGTTATAGTAGTTGTTGTAGTAGTCATCGTCGTCGTAGTTGCAGCAGCAGCAGTGGTAGCTCCAGCAGCAGCAGTAGTAGTACCAGATGTGGTTGTTGTAGCAGCAGCAATAGTAGTAGCATTTGTGGCTGGTGGTAGTAGTAGAAGTCGTCGTAGCTGCAGCACCACCAGCAGCAGCAGCAGTACTGGTAGCTCCAGCAGCAAAAGTAGTAGTACCATTTGTGGCTGCGGTGTAGCCTATTAGCAGTAGCCGTACATAGCTGCAGTAGCAGCAGCAGTAGGCCTAGTTTTAGTAACAGTCGTCGTCGTGGATTTCTATTTATAGCTGTTTTCACTTCTGTTTAAATCTTGATTGACTTTGTAGTAAAAGTTATTCCCATCAGATCCTCTCAGATCTCAAATCCTACCCGATATACAAGTTCTATTTCTGCCTAAAGAAAATAGGTTAATGAATTGAGTGGAGTTGGAGCTATTGCAGAATGCAGTGTAAAAACCAATTTTCCAACTATTCGGATTGCAGCATCAAACAGTAATTTGAATTTTGGTTGCTGCATGACGACCAGAAAATACGCTCCTAAACTTACTTTTTACTGGCTTTTATTTTACTGAAATGCACAAGCACTAATATTCCATATTATTTTGTTCTGCATCAGCCACATGAATCCGTAGGTATCTCATTTTACTGTTTACTGTTTACCAAATAAACTTTGGTCTTTGAACTGAAGGCTGAATACAACTACTCCGACTAGCTGTCAGGCATTTAAGACAAAGTTAACATATGTATGAATAACAAAGTTGTGATTGGTACGCATACTAAACTAAGTTTTTGGGCTCAGCGATTTAGTTAAATAGTTGCAATAGTCTCTTTTCCAAAAAAAACAAAACCAGAAGCCTCCTGACATTATATATGAACTCTTTTATAAAGTACAGTAAGGAATTAAGCTCATCATACCTTGGACTGTTTGACATCTGTTTGTGTTACTTACAAATTCGAAGTCCTTTCGTATAATTTATAAGCCACGAATCCTTTAATAGCACTTTGTGGCACTTTGTTGACTTTGTGGCAAAAATTTTGTGGTTATTCGTTTTTCCGTCGCGCCGTAAGAGGTCCGGTATCAGTATGATTTTCAGTTAAAATTCGAAAAATTTAACTTTGTAGATTTTTAGTCAAGTGTCACACCATCTCGTTACAGTCATCCAGAATATCTATAACAGCTCATATCAACACTAAATTATAGGACAAATGTTCGTCGTTGAAAAACAAATGTTCGTCATTGAAATAATTTTCAACGACAAACAATTGAACAGAGCTCGCGGCATCCGTTGAAATGTTCGCCGTTGAAAATTTTTCCAACGACGAGCTTTGGTCGTTTGAATACAAAAACGTGCTAAAAGACCAAAGCTCGTCGTTGAGAAATTTTTTAACAACAAACATTTTCAACGACGAACTTCCAACGACGAACATTTTCAAGGACAAACACTTTCAAGACGAACATTTGTCCTATAATTTAGTGTTATGTTCGTCGTTGAAAATGTTTCGATCAATCCAAAAACTTTCAACGACGAACATTTTCAACGATGCCAGGCTCAGTGCAATGACGCAGTACGATACATTTGATCCACAACTTCAGTTACCTATAGTATACAAAACTCAGATAAATACATAGACAATTAAACGTAGACTCAACTGCTTAGACAACTGATGATGAGTGCTGAAAAACTTAAACAGCTGCAACAAAATCTATTACCAAGAGTACATAATGGGATATCCTGTTATGTACTCTTGCTATTACGTAAATCCCCATATTTTAGGCACATTTGCAGAGCAGAAACACCCACATTACACGCAATGGGGGTCAAAATGAGACTCTAAGCAACAGTAAACTGAACGAATTGTGAGTATTACTGACAAGTTTATCAAACCAAACTTCAACCAGTAGCGGACAAACTCAGATTATAAGCCGCAGTGGTCAAACATCTCCCGTTATCTTATCAACAGCGACAAATCCAGCCAGTAAAAATTTAGACCTACAGCAACAATTAGCACGGCGGACAGTGAAAGTAACCAATAACGTACTAACGTAAACTCACAGCAACAGAAGACAAATCTAAACTCTGAACGATATCGACCAACAGAGAGCCAGCCTCTGGTTGCGAAAGATTCTATGTAATGTAAAAATGGACCGAAATTCGTTGAAATGAAAATTCCGAAATTACTTCAGTTGTAACTTGAGAGACGTAAACACGTTTGGTACTAATTAAGAGCACATTACAGTTTCTGAATCATATGGAAGGTTTGTGTAAGAGGGAGATGGTATGTATTGATGTATTCATAATTTTATGAACATCTCTGGAAAGGACCACTGTCTCTTTTAGGGGCAACTAGTTTCCATTATAAGCGTTTATAAAGTTCACATAAAACTGGATGAATGCGTGCGATAATTGCTTGAAATATACCCTTTTGTTCCTTTCAGGAAGAGTGCATAATAAGATCTTAATCAATAGGATCTAAACTATTCTAAGCAAAATGATAAATACAATGATTCGGATATGAGTATACCAGTGAATAGATCAAGTTGAAGTTATGTTTGTTAACACACTTATGCTTAATAACCAAAATTGGTTCCAATTTTAAAATTTTTGAACTGTTTTACCAATTTCATTAAATCAGCGCAGTAACTTACCAATTTCATGACGTTTCAAACGAAACCTTTCAGCAGCACCGGTGGCGCAGTGGGTTAGCGTGTGATTTGTATGTGGTATTTGTTACATCAAACCAGAGGTCCCCAGTTCGATTCTGGGCCGGTGTAATTTTTTCGATTTTTTGTCTTTATTAATTTATGCCACAACAATAATTTATCCTTGGCAAGTTACCAGAAATGCGCAATCTATTTCCGCCCAGTTTTGGCTTGCTCGAAATTAGTAGTTTATGTATGCAATCAATGATAATCACAGTTGTATAACTCCTTGGCTCTCGGCGTTTCTTTCACACAGCGTGCGAACAAATATATGAGAGCACGTTAGACCGTGCTACAAAGTATACTTGTAAACATGCGTATTTTTTTTGCCGCCGCGTATATACTATAGTGCAGCTGTGTGCAGCAAGAGCACACAAATGCAATTATTCCTGTGTTAATTTGCTGGCAGGTCAGCAAATAACACAGTTTGTGTGAGCGTGTGGAATGCTGCACGTACGTACACACCAAACCTTACCTATCTTTTGCCAGCGACGTCCTGCTCTCGTTTGCGTAGCTGTCAAGTAGACAGTAAAAGTAGATTTACATACAGTTTTAAAGCAAAAGGACAAAACCTGTCGCAACACTGTTCCGTAGACTGCTCATTAGCGCGTTGAAAATAAGATATTTTGACTTTCCCATCATCATCATCAGATATTTTGAAGCATAATTGATATTCAGTTGTGCTGTTGCACGGCGATGGAGTATGGTCGCTTTTCCACTGTAACAGAACAGCGTGAGCGGGTGACTTAACGATCATCAGCAGCTGGCTTACGCGTAATGAACGTGTGAGTCGTTTAGGTGTTGTGAAATAAGCATAATGTTAATTGTGATGTAACAAATAAGGTTGCAAAACTTATAATTATGATACATTAGATTTGTTTCTAAAGTGACTCACTGACTCTTTAGGTACGACCTTTTGTAGGTACCACAATGATCCGATTTACATGCATATTTTAAAGTTGTCCATAGTGATCATGTTTTATCACGTAATGTAGGCATCAAGTTGAACTGGCGTTCTGTATTAGTCCGATGGGAACTTTTTTGACTATCACTGTTAGCCAGAAAATAAGCTTAAGATTGATAGTTAGCAATTGAAATGTTTGTCGTGGCATGATATGCTGGCTTTAAAAAATTTTAAGTGCCGCGTTTTATATTCGAAGAATATCCTCAGCACCGCAAGAACGTCACAACGAAATCTATCAAAAATAAGTGTAACTACTCGCAAAACGTGCTTGTTCAAATTTAGAACGTTGTCGATAAATACAAAGTGATATTGTAACACCTGGGACCCGTTGCATAAAGTTGAACAGTTCAACAGTGTTCAACTGTTCAACTGTTAGACTGATAATGAATACTGTTCAAATTTCCGTTGCTAAGTGGACTGTACATTATCAGTGAAACCCTAAGGGTGGATTTCACCACGGTGGTTTTTAAAAGCCATGGTTTAAGGTGGCGCTCCGAGAATTTGCACGTACTTCTAAAATTGTAAATTCTTACTTTAATGGTTATATTGGAATTTGGCAAGGTGCGTGGTATCAAGTTGAGCAATTTTGCGAAAGGATTTGACTCATTTCATTTTTTGTGTCTGTCACGTGATTTGCAAAGACCCTATTCACAGGGCACACATAATTCAATTCTAACTCTATAAATTTAGACAAATTATAGCTCATTTGAAAGGTTTTCAAACTTCTGGGATGAAAAATTTTTTGTTTTGTGAATTTCGTTTTAAATTTTGGTTATACAGTACTGCGCGTAAAAAAGTTCCCTGTTCGTCGGCGTACGACGAGCTTCGTCGTTCACGGACGAACGGTGGCCGGAAAGTGACGAACAAAAAATTTTCAATTTTTCACTTTTTTACATTGAAAATGTGTTTTGGAGCACTTTTTGAAAAATTTTTTGTTCGTCATTTTGCGGCCACCGTTTGTCACTCTTTGCGAACGACGAAGCTCGTCGTACACCGACGAACAGGGAACTTTTTTTGCACAGTAGTGTAGAAATTTAACTGTCAAAATTGAAATTTTGTCTGAACTTTAACCTTCGATTTCTCAGCCAGCAGACGCGCTAGAAACTCCGCTATGAAACTTTGGAAAATAACTAAACGATGTCATCTCTATCTGCTTGCAAAATTTTATACATTTACGTTAATCCTATGTTGAGTTATGAAGTTAATCTAGTTAATCTAATCCAGTTAATATAACCTGGAAACGCTTTGTCTGGGCGTGTAGATTTCAAAAATAGCAAAATCTCGCAAAAAATTTACTATTAAGGCAGTTACAGTTCTTTTAGTGCAGCCGGTTTTTCGCTTGTTAACAGAAAAGTTTCTAAGGGCCTTTTCACAAATTATATTAACTTGATTAGATTAACTAGATTAACTTCAGTAACCAAGAATTAGTTTGATGAAAGTTTATGAAACTTTGGAAAATAACTAAACGATGTCATCTCTATCTGCTTGCAAAATTTTATACATTTACGTTAATCCTATGTTGAGTTATGAAGTTAATCTAGTTAATCTAATCCAGTTAATATAATTTGTGAAAAGGCCCTAAGTCTAATTCTCCGGCCAAGGCTGAGTAGTGTTTGTGACCGGCCGCGAAAGCCGGCGGCCGGCTCCGGCCGGCCGCCGGCCGGCCGGCCGGCGGCCGGGCCGGCGGAGAAGTTCGGCCGGCCGGCCGGCCGCCGGCCGGCCGGCCGGCTGTGAACGGCCGGCCGGCCGGTAAAAGCCGGCCGGCCGGCCGGCCGGCCGGTAATAACTGGCCGGCCGGCCGGCCGCAGCGGCTGAATTTTTGGATAAAACCAATTGATCCAAGTCCAGAGTATCATTTTGGCATAAACTTCAACTGCCGGATTGTTTTGCCGGCCTAATTTTGTCAGTCGGTTGAATCTGGTTGGCCGGCCGGCCGGCCGATTTTGACCGGCCGGCCGGCCGGCTGACTTTAGCCGGCCGGCCGGCCGGCTTTTACCGGCCGGCCGGCCGGCCGGCGCCGGCTTTTTTTCGGCCGGCCGGCCGGCCGGCCGGCCGGAGCCGGCCGGCGACCATCAGGCCGGCCGGCGGCCGGCCGGCCGGCCGAAAATTCCGGCCGGTCACAAACACTAAGGCTGAGCGCAAGGCAAATTGAGTTTAAAGTTGAAATTTCGTGCCTACAGTACTGCGCATAAAAAAGTTCCCTGTTCGTCGGCGTACGACGATCTTCGTCGTTCGCGAAAAGTGACGAACGGTGGCCGGAAAGTGACGAACAAAAAATTTTCAATTTTTCACTTTTTTACATTGAAAATGTGTTTTGGAGCACTTTTTGAAAAACTTTTTGTTCGTCACTTTGCGGCCACCGTTCGTCACTTTTTGCGAACGACGAAGCTCGTCGTACGCCGACGAACAGGGAACTTTTTTTTGCACAGTAGTGTAACGATTTTTAACTTTTCATGCAACTTTAACAAGTATCTCGCTTCAAAGTCTATTTATTAAAAAAATAAAATTAGACAGTTTCTTTGATTATCCTTACATATTTGTGACAAAATTTTATGTCTCAACTCAAAACGTGCGATTTGGAATCTGTGCCCTTTGGCAAAAAACCTTGGTTTTTTTATTGAAAAGTTGCTTGGCTTGTTGCATGTTTTTATTTTTCTAGCTGAATTTTTGATTTGACAGACGCTTGCTTCAACTATGTTTGTCTATTTTTCAAAAAAGAAAGTACTTTAGTTTTGCCTCGATTTTCTGGGCACGGTTTCTGTAGTTTGGTTGTATTAAAAAATATTCACAAAAACGCAAATTTCAGATTTTGGATTTTTTTCAAAATTTTTTCATTTTGAGTTATACACATCAATCGACTCCTTAACACCGTCTGAACAAGTTTTCTTCAAGAACGCACCCCCCTCCCCGAGGTCCCGAGGTAAGGTGGCTCACGGTTGCTCCGCACCCCCCCCCCCCCCGCGAAATCCTGGATACGCCACTGATCTAGTCTGGGCCCGGTTTCATAAACAATTAATTAGCAATTTTTAATAATGAAGAATACCATAAATACGAATTCAAAACGTCAGTGCTGCTCATCACGCTAGCGCTGACAGCCAATTTCGGTTCAAAAGGGCAGCTCTATTTATGATTCCACAGTAGCAAGTATCCTTTTATTTGATGCAAGCAACTAAAGGCCAGTGGCGTATTTAGGGGGGGGGGGGGGCTGGGTGGGCTGCAGCCCCCCCCTTAGCGATTTGAGCCCCCCCCTTAGAGGGTCGCAGCCCCCCCCTTTCCGAAACTTCAAAAGCTGACAAAAGTGTTTCTGATACCTCCACAATAGACAAATTCTACCTTCAAAATTTAAAAAATCTCCAAGTTTTTTCCATTCTGTTGATGTTTTTTCGGCTTAGATACCTTTTTTCTTTGTGCATGCCTATATATATGCCAGGTCTATTATCATATTCTGTGCTAATTGATTAATGTCTCACATGTTTGTATAGTTAGATAGGGTAAAAAATACAAAATTAAATACAAAGTATACTATTTTTTGCTTTGCTGCATACATGTTTGTATTTTTTTGTTTGTATTTTTTTGCATACATATTTTTTACGATTTTTTCACTTTTTGTTAATTTTAATTTTTGAAGCATTATTACACCAATCTGCAGTGGCGTAGCCAAAAAAAATTTCGGGGAGGGGGGATGAGTTTTCTTTGTTTTAAAACGTTAAAAATGCATTTAATTGCTATTTTAACGCAAAAAACGATACATATTAGCAATTTTCGGCCAATTTATAGTTTCTGTATAATAAAATTAGCCATTTGGAACGACCATTTGGAACGACGGATCAGGAAAAGCCACCTGGCAAAAGCATATTGCAACGATAAATCATCGCAAAACCCCAATTTTTGAACGCAGCCATAAAATAGCCTACGCTGGCCCATAGCACAAAAAGATTCACTCCAACTCTTTAGTTTTGGGGTCTTTTACTCTTTAGTAGTTTTCATTGCAATGTCGATGGTTAAAACCTCAAAAAAGCTTAAACTTCTGGGGGCTGCCGCCCCCAGACCCACAGGAAACCCAAGCCCCCGAAAACAGCAGGATAATTGCAAGAAAATTATAAGATCTTATTTGCAAAACTGACTTCTTGTAGCTTTCATGTGAGGATCATCCACAATTTTGACCAATAAGCCGAAGTTATCGACCATTTTTCAACAAATTATCTTATTATTTTCTTGCAAATTTCCTCCAAAGATCATCAACTTATCAGCAAATTATCTTACAATTTTCTTACAAGTTTCATCTAAATTTCAATCAAAGATCATCAACTTATCAGCAAATTATCTTACAATTTTCATCTAAATTTCGATCAAAGATCATCAACTTATCAGCAAATTAACTTACAATTTTCTCACGAATTTCACCCAAGTTTCCATTAAAATCATACAAACTTTAGCCAAATTTCCTGGAATTATCTGGCAAAAATGTCGCTTGTCATCACCGTTTGTAATAATTTTATGAACTTTTCGGCAGTTTTTGAATTGGTTTTAACAATTTCAATAAATGCAATTTTGTGGTTAAATGCAGTTGGGAGGAATAGTGGACCTATAGTTTCAAGTATATAGGGCACGGTTGAAGCATTTTTGCTTCAGGAACCCCTATTTAATTTTCTGGATTGTCTGAATGAGAATCTGAGATACGACCCTCCGAAATCTGAGCCCTCAGTGAGGGATGTTTCGCTTTTTTGACACCCGTGTTTTTCGTTCTAAACATGTCTACGTAGATATATAAGGTTTGCAATATTTTTGAAATCAAAACAAAGGCACCTTGAACGGTTCCTTCAGAATAACTGGGCAGAATCGTCTAATTTTTGACCAAAACCAAACTTGAAACTTGGCCTTAACGCCCTTTGCCCCTAATGTTCAGTTTTACGATTTAGCCTAGCAACGATCGATTCGGCCTAGAGGCGATGGTTCGGACTGGCGGCGAACGACCAGTTTTACATGTTATTCCCGCAAAAGGGCGAACATAGAACATTTATATACTCACTCACACTGATTAGTATTAGAAAGCAGTCGTATTATTTCCTTATAATTATTTAGAAAATTGTTGAATTTTATTAGGAAATGCATCGAAAAAATGATAAAAAGTAAATAAAAATCAGACTGAAAATAATAAAATATTAGTAGGATAAAAATAAGAAAATTGTAGGAAAATAATGGGATAAATGTAAGAAAAGTGTAAGAAATCAAGTAGATAAGAGTTAAAATTTCGTTGGAAAAAAATAGGATAATTCGAAGAAATTTGTAAGAAAAGATTGTGATAATTGCTCGAAAAATTTAAGAAAAAAAATGGGTTAATGATACGATCGTTGGACTGAAAATGAGTTATTTTGCGGAAATTTATAAGAAAATGGTAGGATATTTTTACGAAAATTATACGGTAATTGAGGTAGTTTTGTAGGATAATTTGCAGATGTTTAGCAGATATTTTATAGATAATTATGTGTTCATTTGCTGATATGTCGCTCATATTTTAAAGATAAATTTTCCAAGGTTTGGGTTTCCTGTGGACCCCCGCATTGCTAAATGCTAGCTGTAGATCCACTACATTTCTTCATTTCATGGAAAAAGTGCAATTTTCAATGCAATTTCGATGGTTAAAATCTCAAAAAAGCTTCAACTTCTGGGGGCTGTCGCCCCCAGACCCCCGCATTGCTAAATGCTAGCTGTAGATCCACTACATTTCTTTATTTCATGTAAAAAGTGCAATTTTCAATGCAATTTCGATGGTTAAAATCTCAAATAAGCTACAACTTCTGGGGGCTGTCGCCCCCAGACCCCCGCAAAGTTAAGTGCTTGCTGCAGATTCACTATTGTAGTTTATCTCGATGGTTACAATAACAAGCTCAAAAAAGGTCCGAGGGTTGCCGTCCCCACCAGACCCCTTTTGATCGGCGGTGGCTCACAGTTGCTCCGCACCCCCCCCCCCCCCGGTCGCAGCCCCCCCCTTTGCGAAATCCTGGATACGCCACTGCTAAAGGCCGATTCACACGCTGCGATTTTACTGCGATTTTGCCGCAGCGTTTTTGTCGCTGCGGCAAAACGCAGCTTGCCGCACGCAAAACGCAATGTCTGAACAGACGCAGCGTTTTTAGTGCGGAATGCCTGCGTCTTGAATTTGCCGCAGCGTTTTAAACGCCAGACTGCAATTCGACCTGCGATTTCATTGCGTTTTGATGCTACGTTTGTGTTGGTTTAAACAATTTTTGCTTAGCACTTTGTCATTTTTTTGAAACAGTGAAGACGCAGCAAACTGACCTGCGAGACGCACTAAGTCCGCAAAGCTTGTTCAGACGGTGCGTTTCGCTTGCGACACCCTGCGGCTTGCGTTTTGCGTCAAAATCGCAGCGGCAAAATCGCAGCGTGTGAATCGGCCTTAAGACTAAGCCTTTCCTAGCCCACCTAGTAGGCCTGAGCCTAAGCACTAAGCCTGAGCCTAAGCTCTAAGCCTCAGCCCAAGCACTAAGCACTAAGCCTAAGCCTGAGGCCTATAGTGGTGCGGGGAAAAAACCCTACGCGTTTTGTGGGGAAAAAACCCTAGTGCTTCCTGGCCGAATCTTACGACATAGGACCTTTTTGAGTATGCAGGTGGAAAGCGCATCCCAAAGTAACTGACTTACCACACCTATTTCTTTGCAGTTTTGAGGCCTGTAGCCTTTTTATAAAATTTCAAAATTTTGCATGTTGAAAAATTCCAAAGTGACAAAATTTTCCAAATTTTTGACTTGTCATAATTTTTCACAAAAACACCGGCCAACGCCGTTTGCATTTTTCAAGACAGTTACCTTTCCTCTATACTTCTCAAGCTCACAAACAGTGAAAAACGTTGTTGTTGACGTGTGACTGTTCAAAGTTTGTGCGGGAAAAAAACCCTATGGCGGGGAAAAAACCCGATGTTTCACCAAAATTTGGCATTTTTTGGAATATTTAGGCTTTAGCTGCTGCGTATGTATATACCACTTAAGTCCAAGAATGGTAGACGCGGGCGGTGTTTGCCCACCGTTTCGAAGGTAATAAGCGCAAAAATCTGTTTTTAATGCTTTTAAATACGGAAAAAATGCATATTTGGGTAGAAGTTATTTCTGCCAAAAAGGTTCAACTTTTGAAGAGTCATTGTGAGTCACATGGGTGTCGGAGAAACGGTTTTTTAGTCCAGACTGCAGCCTAAGAGTTGTAGAACACGATGAAATTGTATTTAAACTCACTGCTAATAGAACAACCAAGAAAAGTGATAGGGTTTTTCCCCCACATTAGGGTTTTTTTCCCGCATAGGGTTTTTTTCCCGGAGGTTTCGAGACTTATTACTCAGAAACGTGAGTAGTTAGAATCCATTTTATTAGTGCAACAGTTACGCGAAAGATGGCCGTTATACCAGCCGCGAGCATTAATGGATCCGATTTATGTGGAGCACAGGACGACCCGAAAAGTTGAAAATAGGATTTTTTTCCCGCACCACTATAAATTCAAGAAGAAAAACTGCTAAGAAGCATCAGGAATACCTTTACCGCACTAAAAAATCCCAACTAGCTTCATATTTTGAAAAAAATGCAGCTATAGCTCGGAATTTGTACTAAGCCTTACTTGCGCCCTAGGTTTGGGGGATACAGGGGGACTCCGGATCATTAGTCGAAAAAAATGCCGTTTTTCCGACTTATTCCACCCCTACGGGTTTTAACACCAATAATTTCACTCAAGATTTTTATTAAAAGGGGCGACAGCTATTTTGGGGGCTAGAGATCAGATTGGGGGCTTGGCTGACGATGGGGGCTCTAGATTTTTATTGAAAGATGGGGTAGTAAGCGATTTATGGCCAAAAATAATTCCCCCCCGCCGAACCTTGACCCTAAGCGTTTACTCTAAGCCCTAAGCCTAAGTCTGAGGCCTAATTTGAAGGAAAAACCTGCTAAGAAGCATCAGAAATAACTACCGCACTAAAATACCGCAAGTAGCTTCATATATAAAAAATTCGCAGCTATTGCCCGAAATTTGTACTGAATCTTACTTGTGCTGTAACGCTTCACTCAGCCTGACCCTGGTAGCTTCAGAAAAAGTTCTGTAACTTTTCAGAGCCTGAACCGGTTTACAAAATTTTTTCAGCATTTAGTAGCTTAGAAGTTATTCTTTCAATAGTAGCAGCAGGTTCTCATTTGATTCAGTATTTTTGCCTAAATCAAATTTTGCGCAACAAATTTCATGTAAAGTTTATTTTTTGGACAAAGTTTGATTTCTAGCTAAAGCTTACATTCTACAAATTTCTAAGTTTCTAACCTAGCCTATTCGAAAGAGCGTTCAATTTTAACCCCCCTAGGTTCGGGGGATATAGGGGGACTCCGGATCATTAGTCGAAAAAATGCCGTTTTTCCGACTTATTCCACCCCTAAATGTTTTAACACCAATAATTTAACTCTAGATTTTTATTAAAAGGGGCGATAGCTATTTTGGGGGCTTGGCTGACGATGGGGGTTCTATGTTTTTAGTAAAAGATGGGGTGGGAGGCACGTGGCAGCCGAAAATATTTTTCCCCCTATTCTTCAGTTTGACCGGCCCAACCCCAGGTGTTTTAGCCAAGCGTGGTCACCCTTTGCACATGATAGTAGGGCGTGGGAAGGATCATCTTTGGCACCTGGGCAATGGGCACATTTCGGGTAGTAGGGCGTGGGAAGGATCATCTTTGGCACCTGGGCAATGGGCACATTTCGGGTCGCCCTAACCCGTATTTTTTAGTTCCTAAGCCCGAGCGTAAGCCTGAACATAACCTTAACCCTTGGCTTCGTATTAACGCTAAGCCAAGCCTAAATTGAGTCCAAGTTTGAATTTGGTCTAGAATTGGACGATTTGTGTGTGAATTTGGCCATTTTTCGAAGAAAATGGCTTAAAGAGCCTTTGCTTTAATTGTAAAATAATTTTAAAAAATTCTAAAAAAAATTAAATCCAGCAAGAAAATAAATAAGCCAATCATCTACAATATACTTTTAAAATTCGCCATTCTACCGTCCTTATGGAGTCGTTTCTTGATTTATATATAAATTTATATATTATATTTATTTATATATATTAAAATATTACTAATATTATAATTATATGTATATATTATATATTGTTACAGAACAGTTCCCACTGATTGTCTTGTCACTGCAGCTGTGAACTTCATTTATAAATTAGGTTTATGCTGTTGTTTTGAAATTTGAGATAAGCGGATTTCGTCAGTGCTATGGCATTGAAGCAAGTGGTCAATCAACGTAAGTGTGTTTTTCCTGCCGCCGCCTCAGCGGCGGCAGGTATTTATATTGCTTTTTACTTTTCTCTGTATTTGGGAGCAGAAGCATACTTAACGTGCTAAGTTATCATCAATGCGGGTGCCGAAATTTTAATTTTATATTTAATTAAAAATTTATATTACTAATTAGCACGTCGAATGCAACAAAACTAAAAATGTGATTGTTGAAGTTCTTGAACTAACAGTTGTTAATATATTTAATATGATTACATAATCAGATTGTGCAGTTTTAAGCTTGTGACCCTCTTGGCCATAATTTGAAACTATCGTTGCTGTGTTGCCATAATCTAATCCAAAACATAATTTCTTTTACAAAAGGTCCGCATGCTAGTATCCAAAACATAAACTATGGCTTGAAAATTGTCGAAAAGGGGGGTTGGTGGCATAAAGACTTTTTAAATGATTCTATTGCAAATAATTACTTGACGAATTAAATATTTTTACTAATTAATTGGATATAAACTATCCCCAATGTTTTTTGCGCAATTTTTCATTAAGGGCGCTATATGTATCTGTATTTGTCCGCACTGTTTCATTGTATGCATTTCATTTGTATGCTTGTTAGCAAACTTTTTGCACTTGAAGAATTTTGCAGAAAAGGGTTGACAAGTATCGCACCAAGTGTGATTAGCTGCATTTGGAATGAATTTCTGAAATGTGATTCATTCAAAAGGTTGAATCGAATAAATTTAATCTAATTGAATTGGCTTTGGCTAAAATATTTTAAACTAGACACGCTAGAGTAAGTACTAAGTATTCACGCTATCAATGTTTGTACTTCAAGCCAAAATATTATTCATTTTTGACTTTACCTTATTTTTCTAAGGACTAAGTAAATAATAGTTTACGAAAACTATTTTTAATTATTGTACACTTTTTAAGCGGCAGGGTCAAACTTTGTGTAAGTACTAATTGTTGATAGCAAGAAATTACTGTAAAAATTTGCATGAAACTGCTGCTTGTTGATTTTTTTATTGCAATGTGATAAATATTAACAAGAGTACATAATAGCGTCTCACTCTATATAGAAGAAGAGTGAGACACTCTCCAGCCTGCCTGTGTTCTAGCACAGGCAGATGCGCCGGTCGTTTTCAGGCTACATGTTGACATTCTATGCAACATGTGACTGGCCAATCAGAAGCGAGCTTCTATTCTCTGATTGGCAGACGCCTGTGCACGTGGTCCAATCATAAAACGGGATAGGAATAAAGGTTAATAACTCATTATTTAATCATAGTCTGCTTGTAAAAACATTAAAAAAGGTTGGTAATTACCTTTGGGGATACTTTGGCAAACTTTCAGCGAAATTGATTGAGAAACCTTGAAGAAATTCAGAAAAGTTTATATCTCAAAAGTTTCTCAATCAATTTCGCTGAAAGTTTGCGAAAATATCCCTAGAGGTATTTGCAAACCTTTTTTAATGTTTTTGCAAGCAGACTATGAACAAATAATGAGTTATTAAGCTTTTATTCCTATCTTAATGCTTATCAACGCATCAGCGATTATATACTAAAGTGTGTTACACTGTTACGCAGGGAATCTACACGCTGATTGGCCAGTTACATGTTGCATAGAATGTCAACATGTAGCCTGGAAACGACCAGCGCATCTACTTGTGCTAGAACACAGGCAGGCTGGAGAGTGTCTCACTCTTCTTCTATATAGAGTGCGGAGCTATTATGTACTCTTGATATTGATAGTGTACACTGATCCACAAAATGCCGTTTTGATGAATATTGAATATAATTGGGGTGGAGCTTGGAGGGGGGCCCTATAGAAGCCGAAGACTTAGACGTTACAGTGCCTGTTCGTTGCACTATATAGTTTGCATTAATAAGTTAATTATCGATAGATGCGTTGACGGCGGCACTTTAGGGGACCTTTGCTACGTCCAGAAGTGGGTTTTTAATGAAGTGTTTGCTACATAATGTGTCCTCTCGCTACTAAAGGCTTTTGACCTCGCGTGGCCGAGTGTTTTTAAGTTGTTCGACGACTAACCTGAAGGTAGACAGCTTATATTATATAGAACCAAATCCTGATCAGCTGCCGAAGACAACAACAAGGTAGACAGCTCAAAAAATTAAAATAGTTTTGTTATGCTAAATTTTTTTGGGAAAGTTTCGCAAAAAGGCCAAAGCTCTCTCCCTCTGCTCTAGAGGCAGAAATGTGGCTTCAGGAAGTTCAGATTTGTGCGTATTGCAGCAGTAGAATTCGTAAATAAAATGAGCATTATTCCCACAGATTTACATCGGGGGGGGGGGGTGGGGCGAAGCCCTTCGACCCACCAAGACAAGCCCCTTGCTTTGGTGCTGGAAAAAAGGTGCCCGAAAACTAAAAAAATTGCTCCAAATCGCTGTCAAAGGCTTTAAAAATGGCCAAAAAGCGGAAAAATTGCTACAAACATAGGTTTATTGTGAAAAATTTCCCATTTTTAGGCAAAAATAGGAAAATTTTGCGTTTGTGTCAGTTAAAGCTCCTAAAAATTCGGGACAAGCCTTCACAAAGAACAGCCCAAGACCTCGTATGCATGATTGTTACGAAATGAAATTGGACATTCTTGCTTTTGCCAAAACGCGTGTTTCTATGCATGGGCGGGCATAGCTTACGTGCAGCCTACACCAGTGTTTTTCTGTCTACGCGACTACGCAAGCCGATCACTAGGGACTAATCACTAATAACCATTTTTTCGCCTAAAAATAGTGTTTAATCGTCAATTTGGTGGGCTTTCCATTTTGGTCGGCGCGACCCCATAATTTTTTGCCTAAAGATATGCCAGAACTAACTTCAATACATATATACCAGTGCCTTAAAGTATATACGCACAACGCATGGCGAAGTGTAAGCTAGATGGACAGTTAGCTCATCATTTAGCACGGTGCATTGGACTACGCACTGACTTGCGTCTGAGTATGTTGAACACAACAGTCAATTTCATAATGCTCTAGCACGCAGTTACGATACTGTTTACCTTTGCCATCGGGTTGTTTGTTATGTAATTGTTTTGGCAGATATATGTGTATGTATATTATTATGGTACATATTGTATGACTGTGGTGTAGTGGTGTGCCATATTGGTATACTGACAGTGCCGCAGCCAGAAAAAATTTTTGGGGGGTGGGTTTAAAAATTTTTAAAATGAGTTAGAATTAACTTAATTGCAATTTTAACGCAAAAGCGATCTGACTAACACAATTCGTTCAAAAATAATGCTAATTTATGACCAGAGCTTTATGGATAATAAAATTGGGAGCTCTAAACAGTGAAAATTACACAACAGGCGGGCCGGCGCTACAAAATACAAATGTTTCTAAAAATATATACATTAAGTAAATAGATGCACAATGCAACCATATACATATACATATACAAATATGCTTTCATTAAGGAATAAGCAAAGAACATTAAGCCAAAGAATTGCAGGGGTCAGGGGGCGGTAGTTTCCAGAAATTTTTATTTTTTGGTTAAATTTGGTCACTTGGAGCCGATTCTTTTACCGGATTAAACGGACTGGACTTATTTTAGTACGAGGTTTAGGAATGGCAAATCGGGTTAAACGGACTAAACGAGTTGAAATAAGTCAGCTGCTCAATTTTAGTCTGACCCCATTCCAAAACTACAACTGGACTAAACGGATTTAACATGCACGCTTAACATTAGCGTGCATAGTTAGTCCATTTAGTCAGATTAAAAAGCAGCGCGCTAAAAGTTAAGTCCGCTTAATCCGGAGGTTTTGGAATGGCATTTTTAAGCTGAATTTTTAAACCGTTTAGTCCGATTAAAATGAACCCTTTGATCCGGTAAAGGAATAGGCCCTTGGAGACGTATCGTAGTATTTTTTCCTGTAGGGCCATAGAAACACAAAGGGGACCCACCCTTTTGTGCAATTTCAGTTGGAAAAATCTCGGTGATGAGGGGAATCTCTCCCCCTAGCTACGCTCATACTGATATGCGTTATGTATTCCCAAAATCACAGGTAGGTGTTGGGTGTTATTTAGGGATGGGACCGAAAAAAATTTCACCGAATACCGAATATTCGGTTTTTCGTTGTCGGCCGAAAACCGAATACCGAATACCGAATAGTTGTCATTTGTCACGCAGATTTCTCAGATTTTAAAAATCCAGAAAAATATAATACTACGTACGTATAGATAAATAGGACCCCGGGGTGGAGTGGGACAGTCTGGGTTTTTTTTTTCGCTGGCAAATTTTCGCAATTTTGCGAAAAGCTTGAAATTTTTTTTCGCAAAATCAATTTTTTTTTCGCAGACTTACTTTTGTTACTTAACACAGTAGACTTTACATTTAAATGTTAACAAAACATTATTCCGCCTATACAGGATTAAGACTGACATAGTTTTCACCATTTTTGGCCAAAAAGCAACGATTTCGACATTTTTATTAAAATTTATGTAGCCGTCCTGAGAATTTTGTGTAATTTTTCACAATTTCCACAATCGATGCTCAGCCGTAAAGCAATTTCATTCGACCCGGCGACGGCCAAGGACCAAGTTAGGCCTGAAAATGCTAACATTTTGAATTGTTACTTAATTATGTCACCTCCGACTCCTGTCTATTAGTGTTACATGCAGTCGGTGATAAGACATGGAAGGAAATGTGTCCCATTTACAGTCAGTAGAAACATCAAGTCACAAAGTGGCACGAGTCCGGGCTTGGGGAATCAAAAGTCAGAGAAATTTTCAATTTTTAGGGCAAATTTGGTCAATTGGGGACGTATCGGAAATGTTTTCCGACTAAACCACAAAAATCAGCACATAGACCTTACGAGATCATCTCCACTGCGTCAAAATTTTTTCGCAATTTTGCGAAAAGGTTTGAAAATTTTTCGCAATCAGCAATTTTTTTTCGCAATTGCGAACGTTTTTGCGAAAAAAAAACCCAGGGGACAGTGTTTTTTGGCGCGAAAAGTTACACCTCCAACTAAAAAGTTTCAGAAACAATGCCGAAAACAAGCGACTTAGAGCGATATATATACACAACATAGGCGCAGATTCGGTTTAGGCGGTAAATGCAAACTCGCATTTTTTCAACGTAGAAACATGTTTTATATGCTATATGAACCATGTATTATAATATTACACAAATAGCTATCGTGCCAGTGTGCTGTCGAATATACCACCCCCTTCGTGTAATCATCTTTTTGCTTCTTGTAAACCTGGGTTTTTAAGGCCATAGCTAAGGCCATGGCCTAATTTTTTCCAGATTGGCCTAAATTTTTTCAGCGATTGAAGCCAGCTGGCCTAAACTTTTTTAGTTACCGATGAATAAAAAATTTCTGATACGTCTCCAACTGACCAAATTCGGCCTAAAAATAAAATTTCTATATATTTGTTTCTGGGGGCTCCCGCCCCCAGACCCCTGAAACTTTGTGGCTTTGTGTTCTTTGCTTTTATCTTTCATGAAGGCTTGTCTCTTTTCACCCCGGCAGTTTTAAGTGGGACAGTTATTAAACTGCTTGTGAACTTTGCAAAGTTTACTCGCATTTTTCCAATTTTTTTTGAGTTTTGACGATACTATAAGCATCCATCATTCATGCAATTAATATGAGTTGTGTTAAATGCCTCACAAATGCTAATTAGAGGTTCTTATTTAACATATAATTATACAGTTTTTATGTTTTTTCTGTACGTCTCAGGTCGAAGTGTAGTGCTAATTGAAAGATTAATAAAATGAGTTCTTATTCTAAACGTTCTTTCATTTGGAATTTCCTTGATTTTCTAACTATTCGGTATTCGGCCGAAAATTGACTTTTCGGTACCGAATACCCGTTTTTCGGCCGAAAACCGAATACCGAATACCGAATTTTCGGTACATCCCTAGTGTTATTTCGTCTTTCCGTACAGCGTTATTTATTGAGTAGACATTTTCAAAGAATGCCACGTTCTGTCTAGCAGCTGCTGTTGATTTGCTGACTGTGCTTGTTCAGCATTTTGGTATTACGAATAACTTATTTGAATAGAGTCGAACACGTCTATATACGCGTATATACATACAATATTTATATTGCATATTCCTTACACATGGCATATATATGCGTCGTGATTTATACTCATTTGTTTCTGTATGAAGCATCTAAATCTACTCCACACGCACACATCCACAAATATTCACTTGCAGATTCTGGCAATTATATAATATTTGAGAATTTTTGATGCTCATCACATCAGCAGCATCATAATGTCGTCATATTGCTTATACTTAGCTGCTGGGTCTCAGCCCTGCCCGCGTGGCATATTATAAGCTTATGCGCTCTGCTGCATTGCGTGTGTGTGTGTGTATGTGTGTGTGGCAGTAAGGCAAAGTGTTATCTGTATTTTATATCATGACCGTGCTGTCCTGCGTATGTGCGCCCTCCCCCGTTAGTCCAGCGCGGTCCTCTTCCCCAGTGCCAGAGTGCAGTGCTCAGTGGCTAGCCTGGCCTACTTCAGCGGGAAGTATTGACTAGACTGGGACACAACATAACATCATCAGCCAATAGCTTACCATGTCTCATATATTATATATACGTACTTATATACGTCTAGCTGTGCTCCATCAAAATGCATGCATTTTATGCGCTTAACTTATATGTTGTATATACGTATATACGGCGTTCATGTGATCAGATTCTAAATTAGAAACGTTTGTTCACTATTTTGTTGTAAGAATATATTTGACCTATATATATTATATTATATTATGCACAATTTCGGTCTTATTTCGTATGAGCGTATGTTTTCTGGTGCGTAATGCGAAACTGGTTGCACCGATGTATAGTTGTTTGGCCTGTCTCGAAATGACCGTAAAATTATAGACATAAAATGATAAAATAGTTTCCTGAGGACCTGAGGTGTTCGTATTAGCTCTCCGAACTCTCATTATCATTTGCATCAATTTCGATGATACTGATGATAGTGATATTACGCTCAGCTGATACGGATACGTACGTATCGTATTTACGTATATTATACATATATACATAGACAGTAGTAGAGTAGACACATACAATACAATACCACAATTTTAGTTTAGTCGAAAATGGAATAATACGTATAAGGCTGCTACAGCGGACAGACAGAAGAAAGTCGACAGGAGTTTCGAAAATGAATTTGTATGTCCTTGGGGGAAATGTTAGTAGAACTGGCTTGTGGCGGCCGGCGGGTAGTGGAAACAACTTTAATTGGGCGCAAGTAGCCATAATAAAGGCTTCCTGGTTCTTAAAAAGAGCGGTCGAGGGACAGAGTCTCCGAGTCTTGTGCTTTGTGTCTTTTTCAATGTCACATATAATTTATTTTATATACTGATTGCAATTTTGTAGAATTTTTAATTTATAAAAAGTATAGAATCCCCATCGTGGGGCCACGCCCAGGGGCGTAGCAGGGGGGGGGGGGGGGAATGGGGGGAATCCCCTCCCCCCGAAATTTTTTTCCGACTGAAATTTTACACAAGGGACCCCCTTTGGTTTTTATGGTCCGGCCGGATAAAATTTCCGATACGTCTCCAATTGACCAAATTTGGCCTTAAAATAAAAACATTTCCCATTTTTTTGGAGGGGGGCTGCCGCCCACAGACCCCTGCAACTCGTTGGCTTAGTGTTCTTTGCTTTTATCTTGCATGAAACAGGTTTTTTTTTTCAAAAAATTTTGTGTGCATAATTGTGCAAAATTTTAATTTTAGTGTGCAAAATTTTATTTTTCTGTGCAAACTGTAAATGCGTTTTCTTCGCCTATATAGAAGCTAATATACGCGTTTTTATACCTCTAGAGGTACGTACGTATCAGTGGCGTATATACCTAGAACAAATTTTGAATGACTTTTCGATTTTTTTGTAATGGGTGAAAAGGCATTTTTTAGCAATTTTAACACTCATAAAACGCCTAAACGCAAGATTACTAAAATAAAAAGTTGCAGGGGTCTGGGGGCGGCAGCCCCCGTAAAAATATTGGCGATTTTTTTAATTTTCAGACCTAATTTGGTCAACTGGAGACGCATCAGAATTTTTTCCGACAGAAAAATTAAAACACAAGATAGTAAGTCACGTCACATCAGACAGTGTAAAGTAAATGTAGCATAATATACTCGTGTACACATGCAAATGCAGCATAATGTACTCGTGTATACATGCATAGGCTTTGATGAAAGATATGTAATAGCAAGGCCTAAAGCCACAGAGTCGCAGGGGTCTGGGCCTGGGGGCGGCAGCCCCCAAAAGCCACAGCTTTTGTGGAATTTTAAAATAAAATTTTCATTAAAAAAGCAACTTTAAGCAACACTTTGCTGGCGAATCTGGGTGATTGCGGGGCCTAGGGGCGGCAGTCCCAAGAAGCCAGAGCTTTTATATATCGAATTTTGAAATAAATTTTGCATTGAAAAACATTTCATCAGCAACTGTTTACGAATTGTTCTGGGTCATTGCTGGGATCTGGGGCGGCATTCCCCTGAAAATGTAGAAATTTTTTATTTTTCGGGCAAAATTTGGTTAATAAAAAACGAAACGGAAATTTTTTGGCCGGGCCATGAAATTCAATGGGGGCCCTTGTGTAAAATTTTACTGGAAAAAATTTCTGGGGCGGAAATTTTCACCATCCCCCCTTGGTATGTATGCCGTTGTTACGTTATATATATATATACATACATAAAATCATATCAGTGGCAGATCTAGGAAATTTTCAGAATGGGTGGAGCAAAGCAATTCCCCCACTTCGTGAGACAATTTAGTTTAGAAACGTAGATGCCGTAGTTTGTGGAGCTCTGGGGAGCTAGAGACTTATGATTTTTGACAGTGTGTAACACGATTTTTAGAAAAATAAAACTAGCAGTTTGAACAGCAATTACGCAAATCATTGTGCCTTTTGCCAAGAAGCAGTATAAAAATCTGCCGCCGTTGATGATGCCGCCAGTTATGCCAGTAGATGCAGTGGTCTGGGGGCGGCAGCCCCCAGAATTTTTTTTCGATTCGGCATTAAAAACAGTGTATTTTGAGCATATCCCAGGCCCATCGGGCACTGTGCATTATTGTGCAAAATTTTAATTTTTGTGTGCAAAATTTTAAAAAAGTGTGCATTTGCACAGGGTTTTGCACAAAAAAAACCCTGGCATGAAAGCATGTGCGGGTGTATGTAATTGCATTATGCGCTATGTATATATTTGCTTAATACACTGAAAATTGCGGTCTTTATAGTTGCCTTTTGTGGCGAGGAATCTGTGGAATTTCGGCTTAACCAATCGGAGTAAATGTCAACCTTTGTTTATCTACTTCTGACCATAACGCAAAAGGTCAGACTCCCAATTCCAGGAATGACTTATTTTTAGAAACAGTTATGTTATTTTTTGGACTTCGCACCTAGACTTTGCTCTTTAGAAATGTCACGGAAGATTTCGAGGATAAGATTGTGTGCATTGAACTTATCTTTTTTCTCTCTTCCGCATTCCATGTGGCGGTGAAATGCGGAACTACTAACTTTGGTTACTACACGTGCTACCGTTACCTATTTCGTTAAACAGTGCTACCGTAGGCTATTGTCTAGGTCGGAACTACCGTAATGATCTTTAATGTTCAAGTTCAATTAAAGTTGAAGTTTAGGTTTGTGTACCGCGCCGGTTACAATACTTCAAAAAAGTCGAAAATTCATTCCCCCATACGCCACTGCGTTCCCACGCCCATATATTAGTATATACATAACTAATAACTATATAACTGCATATAGATACAGAATTTACCATGCTAGTGTCAAAAATGTTTTGTGATATATATATACTTTTTCCGGTTCAAGGAACCGACAAAAATTCCACACACTACATTTAAAAATTTTGCTTCCAAATTAGATGCTTTCGGAGCACGCACATAATATTACTCCAAACCCAATTTAGAAAACTTATGAGTGTGCCTTAACCCTAAGGACAGCTTTTAAAAGTAACCTCCATGTATCGTATGTGTATAAATATACGGGCCTAGGTAATTTGTGCCAGCTCGAGTGAGTCCAAGACTCTAACGTCTTTGATCGGCCATTTTACCTTTTAGAAAAGTCACACACCGAGCCCTTGGCTGCCGTCCATACTTGACCTGACCATGTATGGTCCACACATTGACGCCTTTACGCAAGTCCCTGAGGTGTGGTGGCATAAAAAAAGTGTAGGTATTTAAGTATACATACCTTACCTATTGTAGGGTGGTTAACACACATGTGTGCATCGCATCTGTGCCGATTCTGAAATTCTTCGATGTACTGTATCTATATAATATGCTATATATTATATATTTTTCAGTTCAGACAAGACAGTATTTTCAGCATGCATGTTTCCTTGGTCCATTTCAGGTGTACTAAACGATGTGATCAAAGGCACGAAGAAGCATAAGGGCGGGGGCTGGACGGTGTTCGTGATGGATCGACTGGCCGTCCGCATGGTCTCGTCCTGCTGCCGAATGTCCGAGATCATGGATGAGGGAATCACAAGTATAACTGTTCAATTTAAAGAATCAACATTTTAAGGAGGGCCATATAAACACTGATTTATATGTTGTAGAATATATGTTATGTAACTGATATGTTTAGGTTCTCCGATTTTTTAAAAGTTTGTTTTGTACCAAATTGTACCAAATTACAGCGTAGTACTAATTTGGTACAAAACAAAGTATATACTATATAGTATATACATTATGGCAGTTAGTTTTTTTTAATCAAAATGGGAATATTTCTACGCATAAGACTTTGTGACTTTGTGAGTAACTACTAACTTGACTTGCGCCCTACAAGTCCCCTTTCGGCTTCTTTTTGTATTGTCCTTCATATATGTATGCGTCAGTAAAGTACAATGGAAATTAAAAGGGTTGTTTTTTTCTAGTTGTGGAGGATTTAATGAAGGCCAGGGAGCCATTGCCTCAGCTGGATGCAATATATCTCATTTCACCCACTAAAGAAGTTTGTTTATTTTCATTACTGTTACCAGGGATGAGAGGTCTGAGTTTTACATTTGACTCGGATACTGTGACTACAGAGCGTCTTTTAGAGTTGTAATGTCGTACTTGTGAAATATTATGGGTAAAGTATGGCTTGTGGTGTAAGTTATAGTTATATTTCACTTCTGTAGTGGGTTAGCATTAGTCATTCTGAAATATTTTTCATTTTTTTTGCAATAACTGCCCTTCTTTTTTTTCTAAAGTATTAAAAAACATTTTTATATCAATAATGACACGAAACCAATTTATATATGTCAGGTCTTGGTTTAGTGTGCGACTCTGAGTGAGGGCTTCTTCGATACTTTTTTCATTATATCAGCTTTTACTACCGGCCCAATTGTTTACCGGATTAAATGAATGAGACTTATTTCAGTCGATAGCTTAGGAATGGAATGGCGGACTAAGCGGGCAAAATTAATTAAGTCAGCAGCAAGTTAGCTTAATAAATATTTACATATTTTTATTTGTAGTCAGTGGATCGCCTAATAAACGACTTCCCATCCAGTACTAGAAATCAGTATCGAGCTGCGCATGTATATTTTACTGAAGGTATATAGTATATATTTGCTGTTAAAATGGTAGATTTCTTGAGCTGACGGTTTTCCCGCTAACTGTAGATAGAGTGGAACCTTGCGCGGAAAAAAGATTGGCAGAGTGGCAGCACACTGTAAGAGAAGCTATGAAGTGTATTATTGTGTTTCGAGTCCAGCTTTTGTGGTTTGCAACGGAATACATTTATACGTCCCGTTTATCAGTGGCGTAGCCAGAAAAAAATTTCGGGGGGGGGGAATGACTTTTCAATTTTTTTGAAATGTGTTAAAATGCACTTAATTGCGATTTCAACGCAAAAAACGACACATATTACCATATTTTCGATCAAAAACATGCATATTTTCCACCGCTGCAGCATCGCACGTAAAATTGGAGCTGAAACCTCTGAAAATTACAAAAAGCGGTGGCCGGCAATGGTCCAGAAGCTAGCAAATTAGCAAATTTTCCGAAATTTTTTGACATAAAACTGTAACATTATATACTAAAAATGTATTTGTTGTAACGAAAAACAGTTAAAACAATACACCAAACATTGTATTAAGCAAATACATAGGGCACAATGCAGATGTATGTACATGCACATGTTTTCATTTACGATAAAAGTAAGGAACACTATGCCAGAGTTGCAGGGGTCTGGGGGCCGCAGCCCCCAGAAAAAAAATTGGGGAAATTTTTGATTTTTAGGCCAAATTTGGTCAATTGGAGACGTATCAGAAATTTTTTCCGGCCGGACCATAAAAACCAAAGGGGGGACCCTTGTGTAAAATTTCAGTCGGAAAAAATTTCGGGGAGGGGGGGAATTCCCCCCATTCCCCCCCCCCCCCTGGCTACGCCCCTGCCGTTTATACATTTATAACGGAATACGTCCCGTTTTCCCGAATTGACCAAAGTTGGTCTGACTTTTTCACACTATTTAGTCCAATTTCCTAGTAAGTTCGTGTTCTTGATTTGAATTCTGGGTACTCGATCGTCTGGTTCAGTGTCAATGAAGACTTTCAATCAGTTTCAATGTCATGTAATGAAAATGTCGATTAAATAGGTGATAAATTCAGTGTTTTGTGTGTTTAGCATGCTCGGATATGCTGTTTCAAGAACTGTCAAAAAGTCCGGCATCGAAGTGGATTAAAACACTCAAGGAAATCAACATTGCATTCCTACCTTATGAGTCGCAGGTAACCGTTATGCTGGTCTGTGTGGCATCGTAGCGCAGAGCCACATTGATTTTATAGCGGTTTGAGTGTTTTTAGGGTTTTAGTGTTTTTAACGTCTGCAATTTTTAAAATTTCGAACACAAAGGGAATCAGGTGTTACTTTTGGCCTAAGTTGCCGTAATTGGCTGCCAATGTTTTTAGTTATCATGTTATTAATTGCCTGTTATTTTCATGTTTCATGTAATTTTTTAGGTGTATTCCTTGGACAATCCTGAGACTTTCAAGCTGTACTATAATCCCACCAAGCAGGGCGGCCTGACCACCAACATGGAGCGAATTGCAGAACAAATTGCAACCGTTTGCGCTACACTCGGCGAATACCCTTCCGTCAGATACAGAGTGTAAGATCTTGGGGGTTTTTTTGCTGCCAAGTTCTACTTTGGTGTGTGTGTGTGTAGTAGCTCAGGGTGGTGTGTACAACACTCAAGTAACTGAAAGACAGTCCTTATGTTTTACTAGAATACTAGGAGACTATTTTTGCAGTGTCATACGGTTAAGCAACGTTAGATTATGTTTAGACTCTGGTAAGGCTTCATGAGACCTTCATGACCTTGGTCCTTGGGTTTGTTTATAAGCGAACACGAGTAAAAAATATCCTGGTCTTGATAGTATTGATTAAATCTGAGATCTACTAACCATTGCAAAGTCTTGTAATTCGTTTTGTTGACCAGACAAGTAGTAAGTAGTGAGTGACTGATGACTGCATGCTTTTTCAGAGATTTTGAGCGTAACGTTGAGCTGGCTCACTTAATTCAGCAAAAACTGGACGCATACAAAGCTGATGATGCAACTATGGGAGAGGTAATACCAATAACTACTCAGTTTGCTCAGGTGAAGTCTAGTCTTAACTAATTAAGTTTAGTCCGGATTGCCGATATATTTTTGAATGTCATTTTCAAGCCTTTTTAACCATTTAGTCTGGTAAAGGAATGGGTACAATGATTTTTAAAGTTTAAATAATATAGTTCAATGTCATTTGCAGTTTAATTTTTTCGAGGATTTTTTTCACTGCTTATCGTCACAATACTGTATCTTCTACTTTTAAACATGCTTAACAACGGAAATGTGTTTGGTTTTTTACGTGCTTTCGTTTCTTCCTTTTTCAGGGTTCGGATCGTGCGCGCTCTCAGCTGCTGCTGGTGGACCGAGGCTATGACGGCGTGTCCCCGCTCCTGCACGAACTCACCTTGCAAGCCATGGCTTACGATTTGCTTCCCATTCACAATGATGTCTACACGTATGTATTAGTGACTGACGGTAGTGTGTGTAGGTAGTCTACTGTCCACTGTAGAACAAATTCATTTTGGAATGCCACAGGTTAGCATCGGTTTTAGTGTGCAACGCATCTACAGTGGTTTTAACAGCACGAGAAGATTTGGTACTGAGTGAACTCTCTACGTGACCTCCCCCATTAAGTTTGCCCCGTTTTTTGTGCCACTGCAGGATTGATTTTGACACGGTTGCTTGCTGCTGAACAATTATTTGCATCAACTGACAACAATTGTTTTTATTCAAGATTTTAGTAAAAATCAATGAAAATATACGGAAATTGGCCATTTTTAATGCTCCTAGTCCTAGTGGATTCAAATTGTCTTGTTTTATAAATAATGAAATACACTATCCAAAGGCCGTTTCAAGCGTGAAGCTGGACTGAATCAGCAGTTTGTGTACTTTGTATGTTTCAGATACGAGACCGGGTCAGCGGAGACGTACGACAAAGAGGTTATGCTTGATGAAAATGACGACGTCTGGTTCGAATTAAGACACAAGCATATTGCTCAGGTCTCACAGTAAGTTACCGTATTAAGTATTGGTATAGACTTGATAATTGATTTATATTGGTTAATATAAAACGGTTTTCATGTATTGGAGATTCCTGTTCAAAAGCTGTGATTTAGGGTGATGTAGCAAAGTTTTTAGTGCTAAGTTGTGGGTGCTAGCTATGATGAAAATTAAAATGTATTTCAGTAGTGTCAAGTGTGATAGCATTAGTAGTAAGATAATCTCGATTAGGTTACCTGTGTCACTGTACTAGCTCGCCACGGAATCATTGTGTGTTCTTTCAGAGTTATTTGTTTTGCATTACCGTGTCAACTTTCAGCATACTGCTGTAACGCTTTTTTGGGATAATAACTACTGTCGATTGAGACTTAACACGGCCGTATGTCTGTTCAGCAAAATTACGATGAAATCACGCCACAATTGTTTTGATTTTCTACACTATTAGTGGCGTGATTATTTCGTAATTTTGCTGAACGAACATACGGCTGTAAGTATGAATCGAATCTTATACTCTTATTTTGATTTTCGATAATCCTAATTCATGCAGTTGTCCTACGATAATAACATTGGTTTGGTTCAGGGATGTGACCCGCCTGATGAAAACATTTATGGCAGGCAAGCGCGGCATGGCCCAGAACTCGTCCAATATCAAGGATTTGTCGGCGATGATCAAAAAGATGCCCCAGTATCAGAAGGAACTGAACAAGTACTCCACCCATCTGCACCTGGCCGAAGATTGCATGAAGTCGTACCAGGCCGGCGTGGACAGACTCTGCAAAGTGGAACAGGTGAGACTACGTTGACTCATTATAATGTGGCATAGTTGAAAATTTGACGTGTCTAGTTCTTGTGAATAAAGCCAGTACACTTCTCGTTATAGAGGCAAGAATCTCAGCGGTTTTGTACGTATTTGTTCGTCTTAGGCTCGATTCATACTTACAGCCGTATGTCCTTTCAGGGGCCTGTTGCTCAACTTTACAAGTCCTACAATAATTGTAACAATTGTAAGTGCAAAATCAGGTGATTCGTTACGAATTCATTATATAAATTCATTACGAATCACCTGATTTTGTTTGCACTTACAATTGTTACAATTGTGAGATTTGTAAAGTTGAGCAACAGGCCCCAGCCTGCAGAGTGACATCACTAGCAGCCTAGTGCCGTGGTCGGATCAGCCAGCACATGTGACGTCATTATTTCGTCATTTTGTTGGCTGAACGGACATACGGCTGTAAGTATGAATCGACCCTAAGACTTAACACTAAGCCTAAGCCTAAGCCCAAAACAAAATTCAATCCAGAAAGCCTAGCGTATCTTCAGCACATGCTCGTTCACAGGAGATAGACATTCCAAAAATTTGGGAGTATAACACGTAAAAGCAGCAAAGTATTGCATTTGCATTGCAAAGCATTTGAATACCCAATCCGTTGCTAATGCAATAAAGTGCTAATGTCGTTGTTTGCGTATTTCTACTGCGTCTATTTTGTCAGTATGGATAAATAGCTCAGTGTTTTTTATGTCAAGTTTAAGGGGCTAACTAAGTTTGTACTACTGCACTAAATTGCATTGCTTTGTTAATTGTTATACCATCTTTGCTATGTGTTTGAACCGTTTGAACCCCCATCCCTCTTGTTCTATCCATGTACTAACATTCGCTGAGTAAGCACTTTAGCAGTCAAAAATCTTTGTCACTAAAGGGTCGGTTCATACTTACAGCCGTTTGTCCGTTCAGCCGGCACAATTACGAAATAGTCACGAAATTATTATAATCACAATCATAATAATATTATACAGACACTATTAGTGGCGTGATTTATTCGCCATGTTGCCGGCTGAACGGATATACGGCTGTAAGTATATCGACCCTAAATAAATGTGTGCAATGTTTCATCGATAGACTTTATTGCTGGGGTTGTTTCTGTTTTCGGACTTGGCCATGGGGACGGACGCGGAGGGCGAGCGCGTGAAGGACCCGATGCGCAACATGACGCCCATCCTCATCGACCCCGCCGTCTCCAACCAGGACAAACTGCGCATCATTCTCTTGTTTATACTTTCCAAAAATGGTACAACTAGTCTCACCAAAGCTGCAACTTTTTTTGTCTGTTTTTTTTAATAATTGTAAATAATGATTCTGACGGGATCGTTTTGTTTGGATGAAACTAGTGTTATTCGACATTCGAAGCGTCTGAATAAGCATAAGTTTTTGACGACAAGAAGGGACGTATTCGTCAATCAAGTTTTACAACCAGATAACAGGCAAGCAAAGTAGCAAAACTGTCAAGGAGTGACCTCCCAGTCTTCAACAGATATACTTTGCCCTTGTTCACTTTCCATAATTTCTTTTACTTCAGAGATGGATTCGCTCGCGGAAGGATCGCGGAAAATTTTTGTATTTTATATTTTTAGGTGTCCCAGAGGAGAATTTGAACAAACTTCTGCAACATGCCAATATTTCGCACGACAAACAGACCGTGTTAAATATGTCATTCCTGGGTCTGAACATCAACATTGATGTAAGCTGCTCTCCACAACTGTTTGATATGTATGTAGAAAGTCATGAAATTGTTCCGAGAAAAGAGGTGGTTTGAAAAATGGGACTGTCGACACAAATCTGTTTATTGTGTAATGAAATAATGGTCCTTTTAATTCGCTGTACATGGTTTCTGATACTTCCTTTTGAGTGTTTTTGAAGGTGCGAGTAAATAGAGAGGGAAATGTCACGAACCATTTTTACCGTGCGTCTTTCATACTATTTCAGCAGGGTAAAAAGAAAATCTGGACTCCGTCTCGAAAGGAGCGGTCGCACGAACAGACATACCAGATGTCCCGGTGGACTCCCGTTCTCAAGGATGTGCTAGAAGTCAGTCAATATAAGGGTTGATTTATTAGGTGGGAATCTCAGAATGAGAGGTGTTTAAAATACTAATAGAAATACACACACGATGTTCTATTTCATTCGAAAAAAACGGTTTAGACTGACTCTAAAGCTAAACACCTGTTATGAATTCCGGCCATTAAGTCTGCATGGATTATTAGGGTTATTCATTTAGCCAATGAGTATATCTCAGCGTTTTGTCGGTAGGCCATTTAAAAGTAACCACAACCGAAAACTGTGGATCCGCGCCAGTCTGTAAAAGTACTGTGAGGTCAACAGAGGTGGAAAAGAATTGACGACCAGCGTATCTGTTTTAGAGGATTTGAACGATTCATTTAAACTTTACTAGTAGTCTTAGTCTAGCAATTCAACAGAAAAGAGTGTAGTCTGTTTAAAATACTGAAAGTTTTAGCTTTTGTTTGTGACGTCAGTTATTCCTGGTGACTGTGCATAAAATAGTGTAATAATGGTTTTAAGTAAAATACTGAATTTGTAGTTATTGTGCCCTTACAATAATTTGGTGATTATTGTAGGATGCAATTGATGATAAATTGGATCAGAAGCATTTTCCGTTCCTGGCTGGCAGGCGCGAACCTGTGCCCCAGTACAGACAGCCCACTCCCAGGTAATGTGAACACGGCCGACAGTGATCAGATAGTTTGCTAGTCGCAACAAGATTTCGTTATTCTTACTCCTGTTAAGCCCGGTGCTTACTTGTCCTTAAGGACACAGGGACCAAGGACAACTGTTGGTCAGCTGCTGTGAATAATTGACACAGGCAATTCTGTTAATTTTTTGCATAAAATCAGCAAGTGACCCTAACTAATTCATGCGAAAATTTGGCTTAATTGGCCAGGCAGTTTTCTTGGACTCGCTAAACGACAAAACGATAGAGACAAAGACGACCTTAATCAGACATTGAGGAGAATTACAGTAGACCTGTGTCTTAGAATGAAAGGGTTTGTAGGTGTTCGTACTAGGTCAGCTACTATTACATGAGCAAATCTATAAAAAATTGCAAAGAAATTCAAGCCGATGCCATAAGATGCCTGTATTCTAGCTGTCAATCTTGCTGTAACATTGTAATGGTATCTTTAGTTTTTTTGTTATGTTGATTTATGTACTCTTGCTTGGGCTAGCGGTATTACGGCTTTGCTCTTGGCGTTTCAGTGCACGCTATGGCCAGTGGCACAAAGATAGGACGGGCCAGCAATTGCAGTATCGCAGTGGGCCGCGTCTGATTGTCTACGTGGTCGGCGGGGTGACCATGAGCGAATTGCGAGTCGCCTATGAGGTCACCAGGGACAAGAAACCCTGGGAGGTCATCATTGGTTAGTACATAGTGATTTAATGATGATTACAAGTGGACAAATAGCAGCAAGAGTGCATGATATTGTGTTTCACTCTACAGCAGAAGAGTGTGACTGCCACACGTGCACTAGCGTCTGGCCACGCCATATGCATACCTGTTTAGAAAAACTGAGGCCAAAAACGACGATTTACGCATCTGCCTGCGCTAGAATACAGGCGTGCTAAACAGTATATCACTCTTCTACAGAGTGAGACACTATCATAATATTGTAGTAGATTTGACATGATTATCGGTTACACAAATAATAAAACTATGTATTTTGCTGCTTCAGTAGGTTCATTGTAAAACTTGCTCATCATTATTGAACAAGTAAATGTGGTTTCGAAGAAAACACGGCATTCAATGCTTTTTAGTTCAATATTTTGAATGTGAGCCAAGTTCTACTTCCACAGATTACAATTTTTAATAAATTATAAGTTATTGTTTGTTTCCTGTAGTCTTACAAAATCCGAAAAAAGTGGTACGTTTTTTACCCGCGCTGACAAGACAAGTTTGAAACAAATGATAAAACTGTTGAAACAAATGATAAAACTGTCTGAGTTCTTTTTTTATTTTGTTCCAGGCTCTGATCAGATCATAACTCCGGCGAAGTTTCTGGAAAACCTCAGCGAACTCAATAAGCCAGCTGGAGAAGTTTAGTTCCCTTCTGCCTACATAGCAATAATTTATACTCTTAATTCTCTATTCTTTATATTATTATATTATTATTTCATTATTTATAAATACGCGTTTTTCTTCTTTACTTTTTATCCGATTTTTTAACGCTGTGTTGTTACATACGTACGTACCTACGTAATGTCGTCTTAATTGTATTATTAAATTATTGACTAATTATTAACAAATATTATTCTAATAATTTTCTGTATGTTGGCTAACTGTAATCTTGTGTGCATTTTTGTGTATTGTACTTGTTTTTGCTGCTTGTGTCGCACGTTGCTTGTTTGCAGACGAATTTTACAAACATTTGTTGTTCCTTGTCCTTTGTCAGGCCTTGTGTTGTGATTTTAATTTATTTTAAATGTTAACTATCGTGTTCAGTACTTTTATGTTTTGCTTTATTGTCCACCTGACTAGTTATAAATTACATACGTTATATTGTTTTGTATATACGAGATAGCAACTTACTTGTCTTTAGCAAACATTTATTGCGGTTTTCATCAAAGTGGTTTGTCTGCATTGGCAAATTTCCTTTGTACAACTCACTTTTATTGTTTTAAAGTGTTCCAGCAGAGGTTCCGATTAGGCAGATCGATAACTGCAACTTTTTTTCAAATCAGGGCTCAGCAAACTAATAATTTTTTTTTAAAACTAACTGTCGCACTAAATTATGCGCAATCCATTGCCACTCACTACTAGGTAGTTTGCTTTTGTCGTATGTATGTGTGTGTGTGCGCACAGTACTGTACTTTTGCTTACTAGGACAACAGGTGTGTTTATAGTTACTTAATGTTAGTGTAGGCCGTAGCCTAAGTGGTTTGTTTTGGCAAAGTACTAAAGTGGTGTGATTGTAGAGCTTATTTTTTTACTGGATTAGCCAACTCAACTTTTTTAGTTATAAAGTTAAGGAGCATTTCATTGAACCGGTTGAAAAATTAGTGCAATTCATAATTTTGTGCTTCACCCCTTTGAGTTGGATTCAGATTGTAGAAAATACTTGCATATTCTCAATAAGTCGCCATCAGTTTAACTCCTTTCTGTCCCGTAAAGGAATGAGCTCTTGAATAAGATTCACCACAAGTATTTAACAGGATTTATTGGATTAACATGTGATGAGTTTAACTTTAGGATTGTACTTTAATAATAGTATTACTATTAATTAGTTTTTAATACTCCACTAATGAACTGAATTAAATAAATTCGCGAAAATTAAACTTATTGCAGGCTGTGTTACAGCGGCTTAGACAAGGGTTTTGGTTCACCTGAATAGATATCGACTGTGTTTACTGGGCAAATTTTTGTTCAAAATTCCACTTTTTTCAAAGTGATTTGTTTTTTTCACAGTATGTAACCAAGAGTTTGCATGGTTCTTATTATTTTTTTAGATGATCACACTTTGAGGTGTTAAAGTGACACGAATCAGAAAAGAGATTGTAGCGGTTGCTGTATGGTACATTTTGAAGTTGTGAAGTGTATATATAATTTTTGGATGTACATCGTGAATTTAAGTGAGTTTAGGGTCTAGTATAAACTTGTACCCAATTGCATTCTGAGCTAAAATTACATAAATCCAGAGACTTATTGTAACAAGTTTCAAAATATTTTGGTGGGTTTTTTCTGCTTACAATTTTTGACGACCCTCCTTCCTGATCTGTCAAAAATATCTTAAATTTTTCGAACCGCTTGAGAAACTGCTGTTTTTACCAAATTGAGCTCATATTTTGGAACCCTCCCTTTACGTTTACAATCATGAACTTTTTGGGAGGATAGGCGCACACCCCACAGGTTTTTTATGCATTTGTGCATCTTATAACTAGTTAATTCAATTGTGAAGTTACTGTGCTGAATGTAAGATTTAAATTCAAGAACAAATTTTTGTGTTGAACTTGGATAATAATAATCCGTACCAATTTGTGTATTCTCATCTTCTAGTCATACTAAGTAAATCAGTAGCTAATGTTTAACAGGACTATTCAAGGAATACTGTCTTCTATTGGTTTGTTGCTTGTGGTCAATGCTAATTGATAGAATTGCTTTGCTGTATGCTGATAGTGATACTAATGCTGGAGTAATTGAAACTGGTTTGGCGAAAACATGAAAATATCGTTCGGTTTGAAGTTTTTTGTCGTTTACCGGTAAGATGTCGGCTTAGCGAGCGCCGAGCATACGGCGGTTACATGTATAAATAGACCCTTTTGCTATCGTTAATTTCATACTGAAGTTTTATGCAACTGTTTTTAATCCAAATGACTTGGTTTTAGCAAAAAAAGGCAGCGAGTGAAAAAAAATATTGAAATTAGCTAAGAAATGGAGAAATTTTTAAAATAGATTGTGACTGACGATCATTGTCAATTAAAACTGACTATATTGTTAAATTATATTGATGTTTTTGATTATGCCGTATATTTATTTGTATATATTTCCTATGCAAGTGGCTTGTGAATATAGTTCGTTCTGTGGTTTTTAGCGATTAGATTATTTACCCAGTGATCTTTATAACGATACACAAGGTCAGTAATATTGTGAGTAGTAATCGGCATGTGCGTTTAGCGCAGCCAATGGTTCAAGATCACGCTTTGATGCGCACTTATTTACCTAATCACCTGCAATTACCACTCGGTTTTCGAGTCTTAAAAGAGCGCTTTCAGTTTTGAAGCTAAAGTATGACAAAAAGTAGATGCGCCACTTACTTATTTTAGTGGCATGACTTCTGCCAGTCCTTGTTGTACTCTTAATAGTCAAAATCTATTTTTTTAGTGTCAAATTTTAAGGGGGTGTCAGGTAAATTTCGTGACGTAATGAATCTTTATAAAATAATCTATGATTATTGATTGCCACTATTTAGTTTTACAAGTTTTTCCGAACACTCCTAACATGACTCGTTATTCGTCGTGAGTAGTGAGTACACAATAGTAAATTTATAATAGCATATTATGTGCTCTTAATAGTATTGTGTACATAGTTTCCGGTTTGGTATTCATTCCAGCGTTTCTGTGGCTGTATTTATCGTATTGTGTGGCGTGTTCAGTTGCTTTCAGGAATCATGATAGCGAATATTCTATTCTATCGATGGAGTTTTACACTATAGTTAAATAGCAGAAATGTAGGTACTTATTCGATCTTATGGTGTGCTCTTTGTAGTCTTACTTTATCAAACAAATGAACGCTCTGTTGTGAATTTATCAAGAAATGGCTCGTTCTGCTTTTTATCTTGGCTCAAAATTGAACCCGGGAGTGTCGCTTATAAAAAATGGCTGTTTGTACATCCGTGCCTCGCGATATTTGCCCGGCAATTTAGGGAGCTAGTATATGACCTATGACCCTGAGTGAAAAACCATTTTGAGTTTTTTTGGAGCATATTTTGTAGTCTCGATTCATACTTTCTGCTGAACAGGGTTATTATTACTGTAGCCAATCGATTGTAGGTGATGCAAAGCGGTGTGATTATAAGCGTGGTGTAAAGTGGCATTATTTTGGTGTGCGGAAATTTCATATAAGACCTCTCTTATTTTCACGAGTTGCAACTCGAATAAGATTGGGAACGATTTAAATCTTATTTGGGTCGAAATTAGGTACGCAGTGTATTCGAAAAATGGCTACTTTGATAGATTTTGAAAACAGAGGAGCTTAGTTATTAAATTTATTGGGTACGAATTTGCAGTTTTTTAAAAAATTGGTTGTTCAAACTACATTTTTTCGAGACTAGAGACTACAAAGAACTATTTTATATACACGTAAAGACTAAGTTACCGGGTACATTGGTAAATTTTTGGGATCAAGCCAAGCCAACAAGATAGAAGTCAAACTACACAACTGGAGAATGGAAATTTTATAGTTCTGGCGATTTTTCAGAGCACATACGCTACGCATGAACGCAAAAATTAACATCAATCAACTTTCGCAACTTTTCTGGACCCGAAAATAAAATTTTTCAAATTGCTTATACTTTTACATAGATCTGGAACCTGAAATTTGCCTGTGAATAGACACTTGTTACTTCTAAAACCTATATTTTGTTCAATAATTAACAAATCATGAAAGCATGCATTTTGGGTCTTCATTTTTCAAGTATTTGTGCCATTTTTCGCATGTTTTCGGCGTTTGAATTCTTCGAAAAGTAGCCAGATTTGAAAATGCTCAAAAAGGCCAAATTGGCCTACTTTCACAAGTCAAGAATCACAGAATGGGTAGCCTGTTGAAAAAGACTGCACATTCGTTAGGACAACCTTAACTCTTAAGTATGTGTGGGTCATGCGGTCAACGTATGAATCGATCCTACTGATTGGAGACTATTTATTACACGTCTGTATTGCTGGTGATTTGTACGTTCTGTTTGGTGGCCTATCTATGTCAATGCATGTAATGTAGAATATTTTGAATAAATAAACAGCTTTATTTGTCAACTGTCACTTTTTTGATGGCCACTGGCCTTCTCAGCCTAGAAATTTTAGCCGTTGACAAACACATGATACAAGGGGTAAATAGAGGTAGCGGGGGTGTTTGTTGCACATTGTCACTGTCGTGTCTCGATAAGTGGATGCGATCAAGTTGACCGTTTCGTTGGCTGTCTAGCTAAGCGAAACGGTTTTTGCGGAACGCTGCACTGAGTAAGGCCATTTCAACGGCGCATGAGGTAGAAGGCTAGCACTACCTACCTGCTACATTATGTGAAATGAATGTGCTCATGCACTCTTTAAATAGCCTTGGCGACCTCAATGGAGCCAAATGCGCCCTTGTGTGAATATAGCCTGTAGCAGCAGCTTAATCAATAAATTAAATTAATATTCCCGACAACAAAATTTTACCCTGTATGGCGGTTTGTACCATTATGTCAATAGATGGGAATCAGCCGTAGATTTAGAATGAAATTTCAGACAGGGGAAAAATTTTCAAGTATTAATGAAATTTCTTCAAAATGTATTTAGCCGGATTATAAATGACAAGGGGGTCTCTTGAGTATATATTCGTTCAAATAAAAATACTCGAAAATGGGAAAAAATTTGGTGGGCTTCATTTTTACATCAATTTTGTTGCCCACGACTGACTAGGTCCACTAGCAAAAGTAATCAAATGAATAAGCCCCCTGTCGTAATCTTGACTGTCCTTCTGTACTGCCCAAGTTCTAGGTTATCTATTTAATTCCAAATGTTAAAAAGTCTACGTTACGTGTCCTCTAGGTTGTGTTTGTGTATGTAAAACCCATATACTCATTATTACTTTAATCATTCATAAGCATACAGGCATAGCATAGAATGAGTTGAATTAGGTAAGTATTTAGTGTGCAGTGTGCACAGTCAACAATGTTCTGTTTTCGATAATCCGGTTTGTTTGGTTCCAGCTTCTGCAAATTTGCTTGGACTAAGTTGCATGTTGGAGTAGCTTTGTTGAAACGTTTAGGCCGGTACAGTAGTCCGACGAAACTCTACAAGCACATAAAGACAGGCCAAGAAGTGAAGTAACATCGTGATATCGCAGACGATGTTTCCAATCCAGAGTACAACATTCGGCGTCGAACAGAACAAAGCTAGTACTAGAAATAGTATTGCTGAAAGTACGTTTAGCTTCAAAATATTCACTGGTAAATGCGAAGAACTGGAATTGAACGACCATAGCTCTGTTAGAGTCGAATAGAACTGTAGCGTCCACACGCCATGAAAGAAACTATATTGAATCGCTACAAAATGCAATAAGCGAAAAGCGTCAGCTATAGCACCGATTGTGGGTGAAGCGTCCACAGTTAGTGGACTTTTGGTTAACTGGCTTATGCTGAGTGCGCAAACGATGGAAACAAACGCGCTTAGCACACGTAGGAGTGCAACATGACGGTGTTCTAAATTGCGCCGTTCAAAATACCCGCGCTTTTCAGTTAACTTCAAATCAGGGGAATCTTGGTATACGGACATTATATCAAAGTAGGAGCTTGTCGACGACAACGTAAATAATGGAGTCAGAATTGCGCTGAGTAGCAACGTTGTTCCAGTTGCGCTATAGCGCAGCAAGTGAATGCCAAACAGCCATAGACCACGGAAAGTCCAATTGACTAACACGATCTGAGTTTCACCAAAAAATATTTGTTTAGCTCTCTGTTGGAAACCGCTTGACACTGGCACAGATTTCAGAAAACTGGGACACAAATCGCCGCCATAAAGAGCCTTCACTGTTAGTGGTTCTTCCAGAACTAGCCAATACCACAATAAGAATAGGACAGTTCGCGAGGGTAAATATAAAAAACAAAAAACAAGCACGGTTAGTACTAAGCCAACACCCAGCAATCCAGCAAAGAGCTTGGAGGATGTTTTAGATGCGATAAAGTTTTGTAAGTCGACAAATCGATGAGTAGCTAACCCCACAAAACTCAGCAGAATTCGCAAGAATCCTCCCATTTCTTTCAATAACATGAGCGTGAAAATGGCAAAGGTGAGGATAGAATCAGTCCGAATGTGTCCGAAAGCCCAAGAAAGGAGTGGCAAGCAAATCAGCATGTAAAAGAATAAATGTGTCCTATCGCGCAGATGCATAGCGCGAAACATTGATTTGTAAAAATGCTTTTTTTCTGTCCAACTTGAAGAAAGTGCCTCCGATAGCAGTTTTCGACAATTTTCTTTCAGGATTTGCACAGAATAGCCATGATTTAACTCAGACGGTTTCTTTTCTAGGTTTGGTTCTTCAAAATACAATAACAGGGTCGAAGCCATTGCATTCGCTACCCTTGTACAATTGTTGGAAAATTTGATTGCATCCTGTGGGTAGTGTGCTAATATATCTAAAAAAAGTTCAACGGATTCCTCTGCGCTGACGTAAACATTTCCAACATAGGCGTATTTCAGTACATTAATGGAGTCGTGATCTGCCAGGTTGAATGGTCGACTATAGGGAATAGCAATGTTCGATTTTTTTGGTACCACTAATTCCAGTGATGCAATGTGATAGTCGCTAGTCGGTCCGACAACTTTATCGTGCTCTTCTGCCGTGAGCTGTAAGCCCAAGTACAAAATAGTGTGTTGTTTAATGGTTACTGAATAAATTTGCATAGGTCGTATGGCTGATTTGTCAATTACATCCTCTTGACCAACCACACTGCACATACTCTTGATAATACGGCTTTTGTGATTTTCTATTTCTTCCGGGTTTGATAGGTTGCACACTTTTGCCGTGTCCATTAGTTCACGAGTTAAATTATAAATACTGATGTTATCCGAATCAGTTGACGACATCGGTTTTTCTATTTTGAAAGACTTGTATTTTCGCATACTTTCAAGCAAACCGTGAACAAATTTTATGCAATTTTCTTTCAGAGTACTGTACTTCTTTTCTGACATTTCCCGACACTCTTTTTGAATCTCGCCAATGAGTTCGTGCAAGGAGACGTTTACGTCAGTCACCTTCAAAGCTGATCGTCCCAGAGCCATTAGTCCCTTATAAACCCCAGAATGACAGCTGAATCGAATAAGCATATCATTATTCTGGTCTGTCAACAGCTCAAACATATAATACTGCCGCAAACTTTCATTTGCTTCCGTACTGAGTGGGCAAAAGACGATTACCTCGTGAGCAGAACTGGATTTAGCTATACCAAATTTTGTATAAATTCGCACCGGTGTGGGATTAAAAGGAGGTTTCGGCCATTTTACCATACGGTTTTGTTGCGTTGTAAAGCTGGAGCTCCCAAAACGGAGGGTAGACTCCAAGGCTTCTGCGAATTTTTCATGGTCGACCATTTTCGCGGGGTTAAACACGAGTTGATCTTTCCGTTCCAAATCGAATGTTAGCTCTAGCTCCCTACTCACATCTCGACTGGAGCATAATGTCAAAACATTAGATGTGAGTTGCAAGCTACGGGAAGTACCGTAAGCTGAGTTTTCTTTTGATCCGTAAAACGAATTCCGGGATAAGTCTGACAAACTGTCCATCTTGTTGCCAATAATCTGCAACATGTTCACACGACATTATTTATATGATATATATGTATATATATATATATATATATATATATATATATATATATATATATATATATATATATATATATATATATATACATTTTCCCGCGTTTTATAACACCTAATTTAAAAATGCTTTTTCAATAAGAGCAGCAGCTTGGGTAGAACAGGGAATGGATTCTGATCTTTAGCGTAAACATTCTCCTGGCCTACAGTTCCATGATACACTCCAAAAGATAAGATACACTACGACCCCACTACACTACTATGCATGTAAGAGATCAGACTCGGGCTGTTTCGTGAACTCTCAAAATCGCGCTCGAATATGGTAACACAAGAAAGTACAGAGTTGGGTATTTTAAAGAAAAGAAGTAGCTAATTTAACTAATCGAGATGTTTTACTTAGTTTACTTTTATCAACAGTAATGTAAAGCCCAATTTCTATGCTACATATTTGCGTGACTTTTCAAAAGCCGGCTCAAGTTTCCTCTTGACATAGTGCCTCACCAACAAGTATTTCTTGAGTTATGGTCCCGAGAAGAAAAAGACAGAAAGATCCTAGATTGCCGTAAGGGATTTTTTTATACCTTAAAAAAATCCAATCGATTTGCCGAAAATTTAGCCAGAACATAGCCAATTTTAAAGCAACTGCTAATACCAAATTGCACTAGTTTGCTTAACAATTTTTTAGTTATTAAAAATAATGCACCTAGCCTGATTATAACGTTGTGCTTGTACTTGCTTAAAGTTCTCGTTGTATGTGGCTTAGTCTACGACCTACGTGAAGCCGACATAGTTCCCAACCGTTTTGTCCCTAAACATATCCAAGATATAAACCTGCCAGTTAAATCTAACAAAGTTTTTTTATAAACTAATTTTAAAGTCAATTGCAATTTTTTGCAATAAAAACAGGAAAAATATTTGTGTCAATTATTGCACATAGCAGCTGGCCAAAATTTGTCCCTGGACCTGTTTATTGAGGACAATTATGAACACCCCTAAAGCCCGGTTCATACTTGTCCTTAAGAACATAGGGACGGGGACAAGGACAAACTTGGGATAGCTGGTGTGGAAAATTGACGCAATCGTTTCTGCTATTTTTTCGCATGCAGTAATTTTAAGTAAATTTTTGTTGCCATGCCAAAAATTAGCAGAAACGATGAAGTACATTTTCCACAGCAGCTGTCCCAAATTTGTCCTTGTCCCTGTCCCTATATTCTTAAGGACAAGTATGAACCGGGCTTAAAGAGTCTATCTTATTACATCCCATCCCCATAATTGCATCTTGTGACACAGTTTCTGTACCGTGGGGGCGTGGGGTGAAGTCTTCCGATAATTTTCACACTTGAAAATTTATAGAAACTAGACAAATTTTAATGTTTGCCAAAAATGTTTTCGGTACTCTGATGGCGGTTTTATTATGTAAAGTGTATATAAGAAACTAATCAACAAGTCGGTCGGTATATAATAGGCAGATCTAAATGCAACAGTGTCAATGCTAGCATGATTACAGCACACATTATTACAACACATGACACACATGACAAACATGGCAAATAGAGAATGGAAAACACGGCACTAAAGTTATCACTAACAGAGCAACGGAGCAGAATTGTATGCTTTCAACAAACTTGGTGTAATCTGATAAGTGATAAGCAAGTTCGTTAGATGATCAAAATAGGAGAAAGGTGACTAATATACCCTATTGTTGATGCAGAATGCTGGTGTATACAAGGGTCGCTCAAGGAATGGGAGGCCTGCAGGGCTAAGACCCGGTTCACACTGACATACTTTTTCTTCTGTTGTGCCATAGCACAACCGGTCTTTAATTTTGATTCTGGACAATAACACTGAGCCTGTGTTCATCGTTTGTCAGTTGGTTTGTGTAACCTGTGCTTCAGTCCAACCGCGCGGGCGTCACATTAGATTTGCAGTGTTTCCTACGTTAGTTCGAATGGGTTCAGTGTTAAATTACAAGTGCTAGTGAAAACACATTTACATTGTTTGTGTGCAAAACCATTTGAGATTATGGAACGTGAAAAAGTGACATCAGAGATGGAATCAAACCACCTGGCACCAGATTTAAGCTCGAACGCACTACCGTCTAAGCCAACCAGCTCTGAAAGGTGTTGGACTAAGTTTATTGTTATCAATAAAACATTATCTTAGATTTTATTATGACAGTTTGAGAATTTGTGTGATCAATCATTATTACTGAACACACATTGTAAAATTGAACGCAAATAGAAATCAAAAATTAGTACAAAATAAAACTTTTGCATTTATGTTAACCTTAACATTGGACGAAAAAATCAAATTGAGCACCAGATTTAATGGAGATAGACTGTTGTTAAAAGATTTTTATCTGTCGTTGATCGTAGCCGAAATAGTTTCGAGAGCGTTTGACTGAAGATCTAAATGTCCATGGTCAATCCCGGGCTTTTCGGTCGCATTTTTTTGTATCAAGATTGCTGTTTTTTTAATAATATCGATCTGTGACAATTATTAAAATTGAAATTCCTCTGGTTAACTTATATAAACTCATTATCTATAGATTCAATTATTAAATATGTATGTTTATTACATATAATACTACGAAGAGTATAATTTCCAACACGAATGGTCGTTACATATTATTTTTCTTACTCAGCAGACGCACTTGTGTTGCTTTGATTGCATTTATACCAAACTTCTGTATCCCTGGTTTATATATTTACATAAAAATTTTACTTATACCAAACAACTTAGTTCAAAGTTTAAGTGAATTGCAATATTTTATGCAGTTTCTGAAGGCGATAATAGCCATTTTAGACACCAGCGTCAGGAAGGCTTACCGTATAACGAGATACCGCTGCACAACAGGTTTTAACTGACCTCTGGTCAGTTTACTTGAAAAAGAATGCTTGAAATTTACTGAAGCTTTTGCCGCAAATTGGGCTTGTTACTACCTTTTTTTACTTAAGGGCCTTAACTATCTAAAAATTTAGGCTCATACAGAACGTACTTTTTACTTTTTGCTTTCTACTTTAGCCCTTAAGTAAAGGCAGAAATGGGTTCTACTTTTCATTTTTTACTTGAGCATTCTAGGCAATCGGAATGCCCTAGCAGAAGCTCCGCCTCTAGAGTATCATTGATTGGTTAGGGCAAACGTCAGGAAATCAAAAGCGACTTGCACTAAGTACAAAATAAGTTAACTTAAGGCTGTGTGAACCGTGTACATGCCTTTTAAAATTAAGCGTGTACACACTACATTATTTTTGACAGAGTTTCTTAGAATTACCGATGGAAGACGCAAATCACCCATCTCTGGATCTGCGTACCAGTGATGTACCGTTTGATCCACTTGGACAATGAGTTGTTCGGCGTGGCCGTCGCGAGGTTGTACGCCAGTCACATCAGACTGTATGCATCTAAAAGAATACAGCTCGCGCACCAACAGTAAACTCGCTGCAAATTACTTTCGCACGGTTAGAGTCTAGTTTGCAATTTGATAAATCTACTAGCAGCTCATTTCTTAGCGGTTATGGAAAGCCGGAAAACGAATAGTGTAAATGCGTTTACAGTAACCAGTTACATAATCCGCGATTACTGTTTCTTAACGTACACAGTGGCACCGCTTAAGCTTAACGTGTAAACGGTTACACGCGTGTACACGTTCCGTTCCGCTCAACCGTGCTCAGCCCTAGTCTAAACCAACCAATCATCTAGCCATTCACAGACGCTAATAAAGATCTCACCAATCGTAAAACCACCATAAAAACTAAGCTTCAAAACTTGAGAAAACGATAATGCGGCCCCAAAACGATGCTGTTGAACATCTGTTGAACAGTATTGCGGGAGTCTGTAAGTGCCACAGTAATGGGTCGGATTTGTCGGATCAGAGTTTTTCCTTCTTACTGTGATACGCAACGTTTCCGTCGATTTTATGTTGACAAACGTTAGTGAACAAGTTTTCTCCATCCATATAACCAAATTGCTTTGGACTTGACTGCTTTGCGTAGCCGAACCCGCCAGTTGCAAAGTTTTGCCTCATGTTGAGACCACAAGTTAGCCATTCGTAAAGAAAGCCATCTGAACTTTCACACTTATAATTTGCGTAATGGAATGTGCACGCTCTGTTAAGTTTTCACTAAGCTGAAAATTCCAGAGAA
>JASANF010014199.1:0-28520 GCA_030248245.1 Trissonchulus sp. WLG1_4
AACCAGCTTTTCAGCTTTTTTGAACTATTAAATTAGTTCTCTTTCGGCAAAAGGATTTACGTTAAGTTTTTCAAAACTTTGGTTAATGTTGCGGAAAAGTTGAAACAAAATAATATTCAACTTTGAGAGTTTGCCACTATCCATTGACATCAGACAGAACCACTAAATTCAATACTTTATTGTACCTCAATTTTAGTAGTATATATTAGGTAGTCTTAGGTAGTAGTAGTAGTAGTATTGGAAGTAGTTAGTAGTAGTTATTATTATTAGAGAATTTAGACTTTAATGAAAATGTTTTAATTCAGAATGGTTAGACTAAGAAAGACTGATCTAATTTCGAACACTGAAAATTTTCAATAATGAACTTTTTCGATGACGAACATTTGCTTTTTCGATGACGAACATTTGTTTTTTCGATGACGAACAATTGCTTTTTCGATGACGAACATTTGCTTTTTCGATGACGAACATTTGCTTTTTCGATGACGAACATTTGCTTTTTCGATGACGAACATTTTCGATGACGAACATTTGCTTTTTCGATGACGAACATTTTCGATGACGAACATTTGCTTTTTCGATGACGAACTCGCTGTTGAAAAAGCAAATGTTCGTCATCGAAAAAGCAAATGTTCGTCATCGAAAATGTTTCGATCAATCCAAAATTTTCGATGACGAACATTTTCGATGACGAACATTTCTGATGACGAACATTTTGCTTCGATAAATCGGGCCCTGGAGACGATCGCAAGCACTAACTAACCACCTTAGTTAAGTATTAACAATCTCGCACTCATCTATTGATGTTCTTACTAACTGCTTTGCGTTTAACCATATACATTATTTTTCTGGAAATCACTTATAAAATTATATTTACATAAGTCATTTCCTATAAGTTTTTAATGTTTTACTTACTGTTTGTTGAACGTATATATTTGTTTGTTTTTTTTCAAAATATCCTTTTTTCAAACTATCTTGTTTTGGTTTTTCCTGGGAATAATTGGGAGATTGTAGGCTGGATTACAACCAACAAGCAGCAGTAAGTTTACTTTTTTACGCTAGAAGAAACCGCGGTTATTTAGCTTATTCTACTTGGATATCGCACTCGGACTTGCCGGATAGGCGAGCCGTTCTCCCCAGGCTTGTCCCTGTGCCGGTGCTCGCACCACTATTAATAAAATTTAAGTTATATGGAACGGTACCTTTTTCTATTGTACATATTTCTTTCCCCCCTTTTTTTAACAAATAAAAAAATCGCACACAGTCAAACATAACCTTAAAAATTCTCTTCTCCGATACAGTACTGTGCAAACAAAAGTTCCCTGTTCGTCGGCGTAGGACGAGCTTCGTCGTTCGCGAAAAGTGACGAACGGTGGCCGGAAAGTGACGAACAAAAAATTTTCAATTTTTCACTTTTTTACACTGAAAATGTGTTTTGGAGCACTTTTTAAAAAAATTTTGAAAAAATTTTTTGTTCGTCACTTTCCGGCCACCGTTCGTCACTTTTCGCGAACGACGAAGCTCGTCGTACGCCGACGAACAGGGAACTTTTTTTTGCACAGTACTGTATGTGATGTTTGTTACATCAAACCAGAGGTCCCCAGTTCGATTATGAGCCGGTGAAATTTTTTCGTTTTTTGGTCATATTTCTTGGTAGTGCAAAAATAGTTTATCTTTGGCAATTCACAAGAAATGCGCAGTTTATTTTCAGCCAGTGGGCTTGCTCGAAATTAGTAGTTTGTGAGTGCGTCAATGCTAATCACAGTTGTAAACATACATATATACCTTTTTTACCACCCTCACGGTTACGGAGAAGTTCGGAAACTAAACCGCACTCAACCTTCTCAAGGCCGAAAGAACTGCCATGTGGCGAAACAGCAGGCTGCAACCAGTACTAATATTCCAGTGTGTATGTGCCTGGCTGTGGGAAGCCACTACACAATCCGAGGATAACGCTGGGGGAGCGGAAGGCCCGGTAATTACTGGCGTTCCCGTGTCGCCCACCCCAGCCACTAGGTTTCTAGTCCGTCTACAGACGGGTGTCTTACTATAGCTGAAGTTGTTTAACCCTCCACCCCCGACGATGTGTGTTCTATTATGGAATATACTGGAGTGTTGTTTATCGATGACATCGCAAAAAGCACCGAAAATTTGAAAAAAATCCGAGAGATGTTCATCTGCGTTATCTGCCACGAGATTTTAGTGTAAGGCTTCACTGGGAGCCCTTCCTCCCCTACACTCATTTACTCACCTTCTATTCATTTCCACTTGTGAACAAATGGTCAACGTAATTATAGTTTTGCCTTTCTTGTGTCTGTGTACTGGCTTGCTAGCTAGTCTGTCTAGAGCGAGGCGTGTTGAAGGTTGTGTTTTTCCTGTCGGTGTGCGTGCAAAATTTTGTATTTCAGTATCGGTTTCATTGGTTTTCTGCCACAAATGGCCCCCGCGTATTTTCTGTTTACTTTTACTAATAAATTTTATTTTTTAGTTTTTTTAAATTTTTTAAATCCTATTTTTAGTTGCGTTGGCGTGTTTTCTAGCCCCTGGCTGTGGTACAAGTTTCCGGCTAAATTTAGGCTTAGCCGCACCTACTGTGCATAGTCGTCAGGTAGCGTAGCCATATGCACGCTAATGTCCGTTGTCCGTGCGCCTACTGCGCTAGCGCCTACTGCGCTTAAACCCCTAGGTAAGCCCCATATACCCGTCGGTGTCCCGGTGTCCGGCAACCCCGGCATGTTCGGAAGACCCCGCCTTATAACCTGGAAGCTCTGCCTGCCGCGCGGATTGGAACGAGAGAAAGGATTCTTCCTACTCCTTCCTCGGCCCAGGTTTGAGCCATTCGTAAGCGCCCGTCGACAGCACGGCCTTACATATTTGGCGAGGCTGCCAGGATAGGGGTTCGCTCCCCGTATTCAGAAAATATGTTCAATCTTTGTCACGCATTTTGTACAATTCTGGAGTAATTATTGACAACTTGTGTTGCATACTTATTGTATAACTTTTGTGGGATTTTCCTGTATATTTTTCCTTTTTGGTAATCTTTTTGTGTGAGTTTTGTGCGGTATTTTACTACTAATTTTTGTGTATACGTATATATTATGTAAGGCAGCTCGTAACCGCACCTACGAATGGTCCAAGCGGGAACGGTAGGTCCCAGCTCTAGGGGAGAGTCATCCCTCGCCCTTAGCCTTAACCAAACCGCCAGCGGGGCTTCCAGGTTTGATGAGCGGAGTCTTCCGTGCGGGCCGGGGTTACCGGACACCGACGGGAATGGGGCGTACCTAGTCTACGGGGCAAGGCGCAGTAGGCACAGATCACAGAATAGTTGCCGCCTGCTAAGCCTGAATGGGCTTCCTGAGTGAGCGGGGTAGTGAGCGGATGAGGGGCAGGTCACGGCGCATACGGAACGCAGGAGTGGCAGGGCCTCTCTAGGCCGATACTGCCCGGGGACTGTGAACGACCACTGAAGCGGCAGGGCTCTAAGCCAAAACTGCCCAGAAAGAGACGCGAACAAATGAATAAAAGAATACGTTTAATAAAAACTAGCAAAGGCCATTTTGGCAGAAAAACAGGTAATAATATAACGAGACGAACAGACTAAACACACCACCACACAGGCACCGTCTGCATAGTATATACGTGCGTATCTCACCACTGTATATACTTGGAGTACTCGGGCGGCCCATTGAAGCTATATTGGCTTACGGCGCCCAAACGTTACGCGACCTAAGGGTTAGCTGCCCCACCCCCTGAATTTGCCCCATGCCCCCCACGCTACGCCGCCCGTACCCCAGGCCGCCTCTGACCCCAAGTCGAGTGCAGGCCATAGTTGTGAGGACACGGCTACGCTGAGCACTGACAAAGGATCAGAGGCGCCCCCTTCTCAAACTGACCGTATCCATCCCCCACCCCCACCGACTGCGGAAAAAGAACTTGCCCCCCTTCCCGAAGCCAAACAGGAGACGCCCCTTGTGAGACGGAGGCTTATATATCCCGTCGATCCACCTCCTCAGAAGACTGTGATCGAAGTTCCAGAAGAAGAAAAGAAGAAGAAGGAGGAGGAGAAGTGCATGTATATACTCACTCCCCTCCCTGACCTCAGGGGGATATTTTTCTGGCATGGGGGAGTTGACCCCTCCGACCATCAATTTGGGGATCTTCACCTCAAACATGGGGGCCTCTAAGGAGGAAGCAGAGGAAGTGGGAAAGAAAAGTGAGAGATGGAAAAAAACATCAGAATTTTTGACCGCCTCCTAAACCCTGGACATCCAAGACGGGGATACGGTAGGAACCCCTCGTACTAGTACGCCTCGAAAGATCGAAGGAGACTCCCAAAAGGAAAACTTGCCTGCGACTTACCCTGGTTCAAACCGGCTTCAGGAACCGGTAGGAGACCCAGAGGAATCGGAGGACACCCCCTTTGGCATGGGACGGGAGTTTTTCCGTCTCCAACTGGGGTTTGGAAACACCAGACAGAGACGAGACGCCCTGAATGCCTAATCTTCGTCGTCCCAATGGGGGAGCAAGGTCTAGTTGGACCGGGGTCAGTTACCAGCCACCAGCGAGAACGGTGGGGAGGAGAATTTTAACTCCAGCCCCCCGTCCGGGAAGACCTCCGGGTCGCCCCAGAGCTTAACCACGGAATCGCCACCATGGTTGCTCAGTCCCAGTGATTAAGAATCTTTCGGGGACGGACCTAAGGCACCACAGGTAATCGGGGTATATTCGCTACCAAACCCCGTTGCGACCACCACTGCTGAACACATCCGAGTGCAAACGGTGTATTTTCGCTACCCGGTACCGCTACGACCACCGGAGCCGGAACTTATAAATTGATCTCTGGGCTATATTCGCTACCCAAGATCCCTGTCTTGAATACGAACGACCGACCACGGGCCTCTGGGATCGCTAACCTACCTCCAATATGAGGAACGCATGCAAATTGTTAACCAACGACAATTCGGCTATCAGTGTGATCTAGCAGCGATAGTCTTCGAGAAAGGAAACGGCAAACACGTCCGATTCCAGAACCCCGGACCGAACGTGAGACACGTGGGCCTAGACACAACCCTAATGCCAACCCTACCCGAAGACAACGAAAAGAAAACAGAGACAGTGGCCGATAAGCCAAGTGAGGAAGGGAAACCAACTGAGGAACCCTTGCCTCAACGGATTAAGATCCGGATCCAACCACCAACGGAGGAGAGCCAGGTTTCAGCGGCGGACTCTACCCCGAAAGCCCAAAAAAGTCCAAAAAAGTCCAAACCCCGCCAAAAACCCCACCGGGTGCCGGAACTTTCACCCTCCAAGTCCTCGGGACAGGAAGGGGACACCGTGGAGGACAACCTGTTTACCCCCCGACCTGGAATCTCAGTGGAAAACCAGACTGAGACCGAAGACCGGAAATCAGGAGGAAAAAGAGACCAACCCCCGAATGAATTACCCCCAAACGCTTTCCCTGTCACCCCCGCCTCGACGAACTACATCTACCTGTTTGTCAATAATGGCAATCTCTATATGAGGGAAAAGTCTAGAGTTATTCCGTCCTCCGTGCCCCTAGTCAACGTCTACGTCAAGGCATGTTCCCTGTTTGGACTAGTAGACACTGGACCCACAATGTCCATTTGCTCCCAAAAATTTTTCAACATGCTAAAAAGGAAGCACCCGGAGATGAAACAGAAACTACCGACGACCCCGACGGCGAAAGTGGCCAACGGAGAGATGGTGGTTTTCGAAGAATCGGTAGACCTACCCATCGAATTTGCTGGCCGTATGTGGACCCATGCCTTCAATGTCTCCCCCCACAGTCCCTACGATCTATTGATCGGCATGGACTTCCTGGTCCGCTTTCATTGGTTCATCCACATGGGCACCCACAGCATTTCTGGGCCATTCGGACACCGAGAGCTGATGAGTCCAGCCCACATTGTTGCCATCTTGAAATATATTGGGCGGATGGACCTTGCTGTCTAGGAGGTCAGCGCACGTGAATCGGTCTGGATTGCTGCAAACACCTGTGACTGGGTGCACGCGGAGGTTAAACCCAGCCGTAAATACAACTACGGGGGACAATCTGCCTGCTGCTGCATTCCCTCTAACCCTGTGGTTACAATCCCCGACCCGACCGTTGGACAGAAGTACATGCCACCCTAAGAGCAAATGAAGGGAGACCTTGACCAGGAGGTTAAAGGACACCCCAACGGTGCTCATACTGAGACGACGCCAACCGACTCCTCCTGGCCAATGCCCTGAAACCAGATGAGACCGAACCGCCCAAGGCACCAACAGAAGAGGTCGACCTCCGTTCTGCAGACCTATCGGAGGAAGCCAAACAATAACTGCGCTCACTCCTACAAGAGTTCACGGACGTCTTTGACAAACCCCAAGCCGGCCTACGCTGTAAAGCGGGCTATCATGCCATTGACACCGGGGAACAAGGACCCGTGACGGCTAAAGCCTACCGAGTGAACCCTTGGGAACGAGCAGAGATTGAGAAGCACATTCGATCCATGCTTAAAGCGGGAATCTGTGAACCATCCGACTCCCAATGGGCCTCACCGGTGATTCTAGTGGCCAAAAAGGATAAGACCACACGCCTGGTCGTGGACTACCGAAAGCTGAACAATATCACCAGAAAGGACCGCTACACCCTGCCAAAGATTGACGAGATCTTGGGCATGTTTAGCAAGGGTAAACTATTTTCGACCCTGGACCTGAGTAGTGGTTATTGGCAGATTGAAATGCTGCCCGGCCACAAGGAAAAGACCGCCTTCATCACTCATATGGGTCGCTTCCATATGAACGTGATGCCCTTTGGATTGACCAATGTCCCGCCCACATTCCAGCGGATCATGGACCGGATCCTGACGGATATGCCCGTCTATATCAACGATATCCTGATCCCCTCCCCGAACGAGCAACACCACTTGCAAATGCTGCGAAAGGTCTTTGAAACCTTACGCGGACAGAACCTGTTTCTCAATGCCAAGAAGTGTGTGTTCGCCCGAACCCGAGTGGAATACTTGGGCCTAAGTAGTATAGTGAGGGGATCTCACACCGAATTGTGTGGGGTGCAGGAGCCAAAAATTGGGTGCTATGTTTAACGTGTAAAATCCTGCTAAAATCCCCCGCAATCACCCGTGCTGCAGTCTATCGAATTGGGTGGGGTGCAGGAGCCTATCTTTAGCGTGTAATTGGGTGGGGTGCAGGAGCCTATCCTGTGGTTAGCCAGGCTGGCTGGCATGACAGCTGACGCTGTCAACTATTTTTTCCAAATTAAAAATTTGTAATATTTCCAATTATGTTTAGTTAATATTTTTTACCACTAATATTTTTATATTGTTTCAAATTATAAATTTTATGCAAGTACTACTGAAAAATTTACAACTTTTAATTATCAATATTTTTTCAACTTTTTAATTATTAATTTATGTAATTAGATAATTATTAATATTAATTATCTTTAAAAAAACCTGGCCAATTTTCATTACGTAATGTGGTGGTAAAAATTGCATAAATGAAGTGCAAGTCAACTGATTGTGTGTCTGTGTGTAACAGCTGTCTGGCTAGTTAGTTGTCTTATTGTAGCACTGTAATGATGACACCGCACATTTTACGGACATGGACGATTTCTTAGCCGTAGTAGGTCCGATCAAGACGATCAATACGTCATCTTGTAGCTTATTATGTGGACTACAAGATGATATAAATAGATAAGCTAAATTTACATGCTAAGGGTAGATATGGGTGAGTTAGTGAAAGCCCCTAATGACTTGCAAGCCCTGTGTAGTAATTTTCCTATGATGACACCGCACATTTTACGGGCATGAAAGATTTCTCAATGGTTATAGGTCCGATCAACATAATCAATACATCAATGTATAGCCTGTTATCCGTGCTACAAGATGATATAAAAAGCTAAGCTTAATACCTATGCTACAGGCAGGTATACCTGTTTTGGTAAACCCTATGCTAAATTTCCTATGATGACACCGCATGGGGCATGGGAGATTTCCTAGCCGTTATAGGTTCGATCAAGACAATCAACACGTCATCTTACAGCCTAGCATGAGTACTATAAGTTGATATAATTAGCTCAGCTAAATTCCAGACTGACTTAGGCGTCGGTCGTTGCTATTAGTAGGTATGACATAATCCTAGGTATGACAGAATCCTAGGGATGGCGTTATTGCTAACTGTATTGACAGAATCATGACTCATGGCGTCGATAGCTGTCATGGATGATTAATTGTAGGTAAATTGACTTTTTGGCGTCATTAGCTGTATAGGGTGATTAATTGCAGGTAAATTGACATTTTGGCGTCATTAGCTGTCGTAAGGTACTGTATAGGGGGAGCAACTAGGGGTTAGTAGCAATATATTTTGTCAATACCTAGCCCCCTCCTAGATAATTACCTAGCCCCCTCCTAAATAATTTACTACCAGGCCCCTTCTTGGCAGGCACCTAGCCCCCTCCTAGATAATTACCTAGCCCCTCCTAAATAATGACCTAGACAATACTTATCACATGGCCCCATACATGTAACGGGGTCACAATTTTGGGGGGCCTCTCCGGCCAAATTTTGGGGACCCTCCTCCCCAGATCGACCAAAAATACCCTAAATTTTGCAAAATTTTCTAAAACTTTCGCCAAAAAGTGCCATTTTTTCTAAATTTTGCCCAAATTTTGGGGACCCTCCCCCCCGGGTCCTCGATTTTAGGGGGGGGTCCCCCCCATCCCCCCTCATACATGTATGCCTGGCCCCCCTCCTAGATAATTTATTATTATCTAGCGCCCTTCCGCCAAGTGTGAGGAAATGGTGTCTAATCTAATTTCTTTAAGAAGAACTACAAAAAGCACAGTTCAATAAACTATATAGTTCAATTTCCATAAACTTTATTATTTACGATAAACAATAATTACGATAAACAATAATACAAAATAATTACGAGAAACAATATTACGAAATACTTAGTACGATAAATAATGGCAATTATGCAATATTATGTAATAGTACGCAATGATCATAACAATTAACAATACAATGTGTCACCATTCCTGAAGATGCATGTGTAAAATTTTTATGGTTAGTTGATTTTCTCCAAAATCGGTCAAGGCATCAGCGAGTTGACTCTTGTATATTGTTCGGCTTAACTTTACTACGCCGTTCTTGTCGGTGTACATGTAGGAAATCTCGGGTTGGAACACTGGAGACGAAACATAGCGACAGCAAATGATTCAACTGTGCCGATGTAAGTGGTGCTCCGTCTTCTGTGAAAACTTGATATTCCACATAACGGGCGTTGTCTCTTGAAATTACACCCTTTTCCACTTTGACATTAGACATGTTTTTGTTCTTTTGAATGTGAAAAATGTTAATCATTAGGACTTTTTTCTCGTAGTTGCCAAGCGTAAGTTCACCTTTCGTAGTAAACTTGTGATATAAAATATTGTTATAAATGTCCTTGACGATTACCAGTAGCCAGTTTTTTGCCTTACAACCAGCCAGGTGAACATCTAGGACATCGTTTACAGCATCTTGCGTTAATACTGGTCCTTCTCGGCTGCTGTTAGGTGCAAGGTCTTCACCTAGCTGTCAGCAAAGGACTTGTCGACTGGTGTCGAGTGGTTGTGAGCAACATGATGGTAATATAGCAAGTATGGGCGTGCAATGTTTATAGGGTCTGAGCTTTTATTGATTCCGACACTCGCACAACTGACCTCCTCTTGATCCATGTATTTTAAGTTTATCGGTGAAATCCTTAACTATAGTGTCATTCTGTGATGGTCGTTGTCGTAAATGGCAAACAATATCTTCTAGCAAACATCCGCGACATCGTTTGTACAAGAAATAAACACAATATTCTCCACAAACATTAGTATTTAGGTTTTGTAGACAATAAGGGTTATAGATCAAATTACCTCCGATTTTTTGAATGTATGTTTTAAATATATTGTATGGTTCAATACCATAACTATCAAAATACTCAATACATTTGTCTATATAAAACGCTACCCAATGCTTGCCTGGCTTATTTGCCGGGTCTGTATTTGCAATAAAACAAGCTGGTCTAACAAATGTGTCAGGCAACTGATCCGAGGCAAAAACCCCCAGAAAAGACTTTTTCATACACTTTTCTCTTGCTACAGCATTTTCCAACTCTAGAGTATCTATAACAGTTGTCAGTCGTAGTCAGTTGTAGAGTATCAGAGCTGTTTATTAGGCTGCATAGTCATAAAATGGTGTTCTGTTTGAGTCTAGTGCAATCAAGTTATCAAATTCACCATATATTATTATTTCAACACCGTGTATATATTGAGTAAGTGGAATACTAAACTATATGGCTAGACTCACGTCACCTTCACGAATAAGCTGCATTGCCCCGTTGTCCACATTATCTGCGGTAAGATCAAAGGCAAACATAGTATAACCTCTTTTAAATTCCTCATAAGTTATGTCTGTACCATGATTGCTATTGGACATTTCATTAGCTTCAAGTATGTATGCGAAAAACTGTAGTTGTACTCATTCCAGTGACATTTTAGTGGATATTTCGGAATATACTCTATACTTTAGTGCAATTTCACTAACATTGCAATACTCAAATTTTAGTGGGTTTCTGTCAAATTTTCCATTAAATGCTGTTGCATTCACCATTGCCACTATAACTTTTGTAGATAGTTGACCAGTAAAATTTAAATTTTCAACCACTGACTGTACTCAGCTAAGCAAATGCCTGGATACTACCTTGGTTCTCCTGAGGGGATACTTTGTAGTTTTGTTACTGCTAAGAATGTTCTCAATGGCTAGGCGTCGTGATTCCTGTGGCTTTACCTTATACACATACCATCGCATATCATCAACAATAATCTTATGCCTACTACCAGACAATAAACAAAAATTGTCTGAATTACGATAAATTTCAATGGACAAATCACAATCACTTAGCAGATAACGCTCCTGTTTGAATAGGTCACAATGCAGCGGTGCCATGAGTTAAACATAATTACCACCAGTAAGTGGTTTTTCTCGAGCTACTATACTAACACTAGCTAGGTCTTCGAATTGACCGGCTACGTCTTTGTAATACATTGTTGTTTGTAAATGAGAATTTTTGGCATCCCAACTGATTTAATTTCTCGGGTTTAACTTTAACTTTAACTGAAATTATTTTCAGCCTTACCTGTAACTGATAACTTAACTGATATAGACTAAAAAAACTGATTTAAATCAGTTAACTGATTTTATTTTCAGTTATGCGTCAAAACTGATTTTATTTTCAGTTAAGCGTTAAAACTTTTACATTTTCAGTTAAGCTCATAGCTGGAAATAAAAATTCAGTTCAGCGTGTAACTGATTTGAGGAAATTTAGTTCTGCTGTGGGCAGGTGACCTGAATGAAAGCAGACATGTGCTTCCGTTGAATTGTATACGGGTTTTTTGTCGATGTGTTTTAGCCACATATGACATATATATTATATATAATTAAAAGAATATGACAGCCTCTTTTCTGTTTTGTAGCGCGGTAGATACTTAGATGCATTGCACATTTTTAATAGCGGCAAAAAACAGACCCAAACAGGACACCTTGGGTGCACCAAAAGGGTTCCAGGAAAAATGATTAACCATCACCTGATCAGATCGTGGCATCCTTTGAGCTACGCCCACAGCGTGAGACACGTGGCTACTGTGTGACTCGGACTCGATACACTTAATTTAGATCCTTCTTCGTACGCTGTGGGCTGAGACCCCTGAGGTGCGCCCTGAGATTGTTATCTTTTAGAAAATTACGTGCCCTAGCGGCTAGCACTAGCACCAAAAATTCTGAATTGTTGTCAAAATCTAGTTCAGAGGCCATCGTTCATCAGCTTTCAGAAAGAATTATTTGAATATTGATGATCAAACATTTATAATGTTGGAGTGCATTGGAAATTGGCTCGGGCTGGTAGTCTGGCACGTACACGGGCTGGTAGTATACCTGGAGAAATCAAAGCAGCACATACCTATGTAATATTAATAAAAATTATCATAATTGTAATAAATCTAACATTTTAAAAATATAACTGAAAAGATTTAAAAAAGTGGGTTTTGAGTGAAAATTTTGGATTCAATATTTTGCCATATGTAACTGAAATTAAAATCAGTTAAAGTTATCATTTATCCGTTAAGTTAACTTAAGGGGGGGTGCTACCTCAAAAAGTGAAAATTTCACGTTCTCCGATTCGCTTCAAATTTGCACACAATGTAGCCCCAAGGAAGGCGCATCGCAGATGTAACAAACTGGAACCTATGCTTTTGCCAATTTTTTACTAGGGACTCCCAAAATTTCAATTTTACGTGTAAATCATAGGCACAAAAAAAAGTTTTTTGTGGTTGCAAAGATTCCCTTTACTCGAAATTTTTGTTAACTTTGACGAAGTTGATTTTTACATGATTCGATAGCCTAACGTCATATCTCAACCTCTATGATCCATTTTTAAAATTTTTGCCTATGGCCTGAGCAATGACGTCAAATGTAAAATCACTCAAATTTGGCGGGTCCAAAAAACGGCCATTTTTTCACATTTCGCCCTCGATTTTGGTTTTGAAAATACATATCAAAAATCCGGATCATACGATTTTGCGCATACATGTGGGCTACTACTATGCCAAGTTTCAGCTTGATTGGCTTAATGTGGTTTGCGCTAGAACTGTTCAAATAAGGGCTACTTTTCGGCTTTTTGGCGTACTTTTGCCTATGTAAATACACTGACAAACGCACTGAACCAAAAGTGCACCTTCACGCTCAATTGTTCTTATCTGAGGTAGAGGTGCCTTGGGGGAGTAACATGTGTGAAAATAAGCAAAATCGGAGAACTTTGATTTTTGACCTGGGTAGCCCCCCCCTTAACTGATAACTTAACTGATTTAATTTTGCCTAACTTAACTGATAACTTGACTGATTTAAATTTTGCTCTAATAACTTAACTAATAACCATACATGGGCGTGGGGGGGGATTGGGGGGGGGCTTGCCCCCCCCCCCCCAACCGGACTCCGCTCCCCCCCCAGACAGGTCCGCTCCCCCCCCCCCCAGAATTTTTTGAAAGTAGCTCACGAAGCTAAATTCAGCGACCGAGGAGCAAAATGGGTGGCTCACAAAGCAAAAATTAGTAGCTCAGGAGCAAATTTGGTGGCTCACGAAGGAAAATTCGCCGGAAAAGTTGCTCCGCACCCCTCCTCCCCGGTCGACGGTTCCCCCTCCAGATTTCCTTAGCTGCACATGTGTGCTAATAACTTAACTGATTTAAAACTCTGTAACTTAAACATGACAACTTTACTGAGACATCAACCATTAAATACTCAAGCCTTTAATAACGAATCTCAAGCATAAACGAGCCGTTATTAACGAATGTCAATCATAAACGTGTTCGCAATTTCGCCATCTAAACGGACATATTGGCTTAGAAATTGGTCAATGGTCAAAATATAGCTTGAATTTTTTACTGCTTGAGTAGCACAAAAAACATGACAAATTCAAAAAGTAAGTCCTTACAGTACAAAATCCTAAATCCCCGCGGAGCAAGACCTCTGCCCGCGCCCCGCCCCGCCCCGCGGGGCACCGCGCCCCGTGTCCAACTCTGAGCTAATATTCTGTTCTACTAAACGATGTCCCGTCTAGTCCAGATTGCGTTTAGCTAAGACTATCTTTAAATTTAGACTGCCTTTCATGCATTTGTATGTACGCCGTATAACGTATGTACAGTACTGTGCAAAAAAGTTCCCTGTTCGTCGGCGTACGACGAGCTTCGTCGTTTGCGAAAAGTGACGAACGGTGGCCGGAAAGTGACGAACAAAAAATTTTTCCAAAAGTGCTCCAAAACACATTTTCAATGTAAAAAAGTGAAAATTTGAAAATTTTTTGTTCGTCACTTTCCGGCCACCGTTCGTCACTTTTCGCGAACGACGAAGCTCGTCGTACGCCGACGAACAGGGAACTTTTTCGCACAGTACTGTATATGCTCAGTGTTTGAATAAATTTGACGAAAAATTGCTGAACCCTGAGAGAAAACGAAACACGTGATTTCATCGCGGAAGGAACTAGTTTCGTTTCAATCATCAAGAGTACGGCAAGTAGTCGCAAAAATCACGTCATAGGGTTCAGTAATTTTGGTAAAACTTTAGTGTACCTACAGTGTACACAACAATTATCAGCATGAAGTCTTTTTTATTCAAATAACATAAACCGGATACTAAAAATTTTCAGTTTGGATGCAATCGTCTGCCAGTAAAAAACGTTATTTGTTAACCTTACTGCTCAAGGAAAGTTGTCTGTCATGCTGATAAAACCAATATTGTATACTCTTCTCTTTCCCACAATCTTGAGTCAACAATAATTCAAAGGCAAAACGAATTTGGTCGTGACAAAGTTTAGTTCAAAATATTATTAATCATATTTTTCGAGTCAAAAACCCATCAAAAAACCGAACGTTCATTTTACGCATTTTTCATATTTTTGTCAGAGCAATTTTTTTGTGTTGCTTTTTTTTGCTCAAAATTCTCTGTGTAAATAAACTTTTTAGCCGTTACTGTCCAAACCTTTCATAGTTTTGCTTCATTTTCTCAATTTCTGCGTCGTTATAAGTTGGTATAGTATATTCATCTTACATCTATATTGCTGTCAAATTTTTTGCTAAGTTTCTGCTAAAACTACTTGGAACTTTGGAACAGACAACACATAGGCTAGTGAACTCTGTATTGGCACTTTGGCAAGGGGTAAAGCTTTCTTTTTTAGTCGTCCGTCTGCTCGATCGAAAAAGCGTTGTAAATTTAGATAGAAGAGACATCGCTGAACTAAGAAAAATCAACCATCCAGTCTGTCGTTTACTTTCTTCCAGGTATTCTTCGGTTCATAAATAATGTTTCTCCCCTAAAGCCTGCATCTGTCACGCACTATGAATGTCTTTTTTGCGTATATTATTTAACTACAATAGGTAGTTTTTCAGAAACATTTTAAGAATGAAGCTGTTTTTGCTGACTCTGCTTGCTGTGATTTCCATCGCGGACAGTGCCACGTGGTCTGATTACAATCAGTGTCAAGCCAAAGTGGAACCAGCCTGTGCCAAAAAGTAATTAATGAACAGTGGAGCTTATGCCTGATCATGTTTCATATGATCACAACTAAGCTGAGGAGTGAGGAGTTGAGGACTGCCTATTAGAGTCTGTAACTTTTTGCTTAATCTGTTTCAAAAGTACAGAAATACAAAAACACTAATTCATTATTTTTAGAGTTCTGCCCGGGCCTGTAGCGGGCCGCGGCCCGCAGTGATTTTTCAGAAATGGGCCCGGCCCGTAAAATTCCGGGCCCGGGGCCGCGCGCGGCCCGCCGGGCCGTAGCGGGCCCCGGGGCCCCGGGCCGTAGTGGGCCGTAGCCGAAAATAAATTATTTTCACAATAAACTTTCTACGTACATAGCTTACCTAACTAACATACAACTTAACTTACCTAGGTACCTCAATCTAACTGTGACTGTGATCGTTTCTATTTTCAGGTATCCAAACACCCCGTCCAAAGAGAAGAAATGTTTTGAAGATCGTAAAATACTCAACGCTTTCGCCAAATCTATAAAAAAGTTCGAGGGATGTGTCTCTACTCATTTGAAATCCGGGGACACGTAAGGAATTTTCACGAACTCTTTAGGGTGGATTTCACAAAGGTGGTTTTACTAAACCATGGTTTTACGTACGTTTTTATATGATTTGCACATACTTTCATTACGAAATATCGAATGATTCGTTACGAATTTCGTAGATTTTCTTAAACCATGGTTTTAGCTCAGCTGAAATTTCAGCAAAACAGAGACCTGCTATGCTGCAGGTTTCAAATTTCAACTGCGCTAAAACCATGGTTTAGGAAAATCTACGAAATTTGTAACGAATCAGGAGATATTTCGTAATGAAATTATGTGCAAATCATATAAAAACGTACGTAAAACCATGGTTTAGTAAAACCACCTTTGTGAAATCCACCCTAAGTATGTGTCTTAACCTCTACGTATTTTGCAGAACTAAGTACATCAGCTTTTTAAAAATTTATAGGTACACTGATGCAAATTGGCGTGTGGTGCACTCAAACAAGTTGGCCCCAAAAGGGGCAATGTTCCTTCCCCGGTGCCTACCTTTCAAGTTTGATTGAATTGTATCTATTCTCCTGCTGTACACTACATTGCGTAACTTAGGTACTTACCCTACTACCTACGTATGTACGTACATTTACAAAAAAGTGCTGCAGGATGTTAAGCATCCCGCTGCAGCGAGCCATTCGGCCCAAATTACGCTTTGATCTGAGCTGAGCACATCAGCTCTAAGAAGCGATAAACAGTGTTATCCAGGGGCTCTTATATACTGCTGGTGAAACATTACGGTGCCGAGGCTGAAAAAGTACACTACAACACTCTACATCGATTATTGATTTTTGTGCATATACGCAGACAAAAATCAGCAGCCAACTCCCAGGCTGAGAACACACACAAAACATACAGGCTATGCCGCCTGCTCAGCAGCGTTTAACGCTGCGAACAGTTAGTTTCAAAACAATAGTTCCTTCTCTAGAAGGAACAAAAATTATCGATTGAACCTACAGTATATACAGGGCAAAATATGGTAACTGGTAACGCACCGATTAAACGACGACCTTTTAAAGGAGTGGAGGTTCGTCCAAAACGACAATGAAGCTTCAATTAAGAAAACGAAATCACTATGCTGAGGTATTTATTTACTTTAAGTTTACTAGGTAATCTGAATTTTGCAGGTGCGTTCGTGTGAAGGCGCACTACGAGCTGATATATAAGGAGATCTCAAGTCGTCCTCATCACTGGTCACCATACCTGAAATGCATTGTCCGGGGCTCACGATCATGCTCAAAAAAGTACACATTATTTTTAATATATAAAATAGACTTAATTAAATATCTTTCAAAGTTTCAAGTTTCAACAAAGTCTAACGCTGGCACCAAGAGTGCAGAATAACGTATCACTCTTATAGAAGAATAAGACGCTATTACATATGTACACTTGCTGGCACCTATAGCATCAGCTGTCATTCAGCGGATTTCTCGAAGTGTATGACATCCCAGGGCTTTTTTCTTTTCTTCAGATGTCAGGCGGTTAGCGGGGAGAAAGGCCGAGTGGTGAATGCCTGTGCTTACGTGACCCTTTATGACCCAATGAAAATGTTCTGGAGATGCTGGCGACAGTAAGTTTGAAATGCTATTGGTTCAATTTGACTCCTTTGAAAAAACTACGGCTGACGTCACTCACTATGGTGTAAACTCTCTAAAGTTTCATAATGTCGCATCATGTAGGTGAGGTGAGCGTGAGGCACTAAATTAGACATGACAAGGTGGAGAAAGGGTTTATTACCATTATTTTCATCACTAAGACAAGTAACCTAGCCTCAAACTGCAGGTATCGGCAAAGCATGTTTAAAACTAACTTCAAAACGTTTAACTTTACCAAATTAGAAAAAACGGGTAATAGATTCAGTTGTCTTATATACCTTAGCAAATTGCGAGTAGACAAGGCTGAACACAAAATTTCAAATACGGACTGTATTAACATAAAGACCAGATAGACAACATTATAGAAATACCAAAATAGAAGCTGGTTTAGCCAAAAACTAGCATAGGCATGCCTAGTTTTGAGTCAGCAGAAGGTTAGCCCGGAAGTAACTTTTAGGCACTTTTAGGCATTATGTCATCCGGTTAATCAGTGTCTGTTAATATTAATAAAGACAAATCACAATGACAATGAATGAATGAGTGACACTTACTCTTAATGAGGATAACCCATACTTACTAGTATCCCGCGTACTGGCACAGTTCGAGGCATGATCTCTGTATTTTTATTTTCAGCCGTGGAACACTCACCCCAACGCCAAATCCATTCGACGACAACGATTTCGAAAGCAATAATGAAATTTTTTAAACGTCTGCGTGCTCAAAATTAATGTAACCAGAACCACTTTATTGTTGTATAGATTTTCGTAATATTGTTTTAAAATTCCTCTGTGTTAAGTTTGCAGGTTACATGTACCCATCTTCTAATTTAGGTTTCGTAAAAAAAATAATCAGGAACAATAATCGATACACAAGATGAACAAAATTGAAATAATTGACTAGGACAGAATTAAGCTAAATAGTTGTTACTAAATTAAGCCATTATGTAGGTATACCACACATTCTACAAGAAATACATTAAAGGTACATTGACTAAACAACTTGCATAAAAATCATGCCACCTGTTTTCTCTCAGTGTTCAACATTTTTTAGTTCGACTTTAGTCTAGTTAATCCCTGTCATAAAAAAACGCCCGAAAATGTGTACATCAAAAGGCTTAACTAAAGAAAGAAAAAGAACTGGATCAGTTATTTATTTTTATTGACATCAAGAGTGTAACAGTTTTATCTAAAATGGGATTTATCGCATCACTTTGCAAATATAACACAGTACAAAATTAAATAGGCCGGCTCAAAATTTACAGTATTCATTTTTCGATTATCGTGAGATTCATGTTGATTCCTTTATGAGGCGCTGTACTGATTGAATCTAATTTTGGGCAAAACCTTCAAAAAGACGGTTACATCGTACTGACGAACGAGATCTCAGATAGTGAAAATGATATTTTCGTAATATGTATGCTTTTTCCACTATTTAATTCTATTCTGCCTTTGTAATGTTTTCGTCGTTTTTAATATTTCTTGTCTTGTATTTTTAATAAATCACATAATTACTGACCAAACTTATTGTGAAGCAGCTATAAAAATTATGTAGTTGTCGTCTTGCCATGATTTTGCCAAATTAATTTTTAAATTTGCGAAGGACCATTTTTAACAATGGATTACAATTAAACAGATTACAATTTGTTGTGCCAATAACTCATAGCTTCGTCTAACTCAAAAATTGCCATAACAACACCTTCCGATAGTGTACGAAATTTAGAAAATCTGCCACAAATTTGAGATAAGTTATTAAGCAAACAAATTTTAGTTAAACCCGTTTAATCCAGTTTGGATACTGGCCCTAAAATTGTTTAAAAAGCAGTAAGCATTTTTACCATAAAGCTAGATGCTAGAAACATGTGAAAGCGTGTAAAAAAATGCTAATTTCAGTCGTGCCAATCTGACCCGAGATCAATTTAGCTGATCTTGTCCAGTTATGTTCATAATTAATACGGTATTAAATTTTTGTTTCAACGTGGCATATACTTAATAACCAACTATTCCAGCATATAGCAATCAACGTCTATTAAAAATTCATTCACTCTTACTTAATCGCACAACGGTCTTGTTATGTACCTTTAATTGTGCGATAAGATGCACATGAAAACTCTAAGGGTGGGATTCACAAAGCGCGTTTAAACGCAGTCTAAGTTAGACTGCGTTTAAACGCAGTCTAAAACGTTGGTCTAAGTTAAACATGATTCACAGAGATTGATATGATTAGTGTGTGTCATCTGATTTTTATGTTCTATTTCAATTGAAACCTTGTTTAACTTAAACGAACGTTTAGACCGAGTCTAAACGTGATTCACAAAGCCCGTTTAAGGGGGTAGTGTCGCGAAAGCAGTTTTGCTCATAGGTTGCAAAAAGAGATCTTTTTGCTTTGAACTTGTACGTTCACTGAGAAACTAGTCCAATGCTATACTGTGTTAAATAAGTACTGCCAGACAGTAGACTACCAATATCTACCAATAGCTTGAACCAATCACCGATTGTAAGCCAGACATTACACAATAAGGACATGATAACTCAACTAATTCAGCCAGATATCAGATTAGCCAGCTTGTGAAGCACACGTAACGTGTCGACGCACGGTTTTTTGCCACAAATAAGAAAAATGAAAAATGAAGGTTCGTTTTTCTTTTGATTTTAAAATAAGCGTCTAAATTTTTCACAATTTATCATTATTGCTGTGAGCACTTCACTGTTTACGCACAGTTTCACAGTTCAAACAGGTATTACTCCGCAACCACTCAAGCAATTTGCACTAAATTTTGTGTGCATAAACTACAACATATGTCCTTTTAGTCTATGTAAGCAAACTAAACAAATAAGTTGATAATTGTGACGAAAAAATCGAATGTGAATAGGTTTTTAAAACGTCATTTTTCCGACTTTGCGACCTCACTGCAAACAGTATACTGCATCAATTTTGATGAAACTTGGCGAAAATACTTGCCTCAACATATATTTTCAAAATATATAAAGAACAATGTCTTATCTTTTTCTAAAAATGTTTTACAGTTACGCAAAATCGACTGCTTTCGCGACACTACCCCCTTAAGTTAAACGGGCTCGTTTAACACAATTCTTTATTTGATTCTTTTATAAATTCTATTTGTAGAACACTGTGCTTTAATACGTACCGACAAAGCGATTAATTTAGGTAATAAAATTATTTTTTATTAAAAGTTAATTTAAAATTCAAGTCAATTACTTAGTTAAAAACAAATTTGACAATTGTTAAATAAGCTAATTAACCCTTTGACGCCCAGAGGTTCTCTCTTTAAGCAGCCAGATTTTGACACCTTCCAGTTTTTTGGCCATTGCTCCAGCTATGTGCGTCGTAGAGAATTCGCGAAACCACCATCCGATAGAGAAATTAATGGTGACGAAAACATAATCAGGCGATTAAGGGTCTAGGACCCGCTTTTTTACATTATATGCGCTCAAAGTTAAGAATTTGAGAAAACTACGCCATCGCTCAGGCATAATAATGTACCTCACCCTAGAGTATTAACACTGCAACAGTGCGCCTATCATAGTTGGGTGCTAGAAATAAACTACAATATCCGATGTATGTGATGCACAAAAAGTTGACTGCCAGAGTTGCGATAAAATATCATAATGAGGCCATAAAAAATACTATTTATGCGATGAAAAAAGTCAAATTTCCCACTGCTGAATCAAACATAGGTTTCGTTGTGTGGCAGCAGGACTAAAATTGGGCCACTAGCCTAAATGCAAAGATCTGCGATTTCTGATAAAACAATTCGAAGATCAGTTGACTAGAATAAGCTAACCAAGCTTTATAGACCCAGATTAGGCATCCACCACGTGGGGTGCCTGAAATGATTAGTGCGCATGAAAGGTTAATTTACTCAGTAACATACAATTTACTAATGTTACATAATAGGCTCAATGGCTATTATTATTATTATTAATAAATAATACTTCAGTAATTTTTGTAATTTTTCAATCATTTTTAGCAATTTAAGTTAATTAGGTCGTTGACTTTACTAACTTTAGAGCTTTATGAACTGTTATTAGGAACAATGAATAAGTAAACAGTATGGTAAATAAAATTTTCCTATTATGTGAAGTAAGATAGGCCCCTTAAAGTTCTTAAAGGGATTTACGACAGCTCAAGAATCGGCCCAGTAGCTCAACGGTAGAGCGCTGGTCTGCAGATCCAGAGATGGGTGGTTCGAATCCCCCCTTGGTCATTCTGGGCCCAATTGTATAAACATTTCAACGGCCGTTGAACTCAACGGCCGTTGAAATGAACGGCCGTTTAAATTGTTTGAATTTTATAAACGATGAAATCATGTGGTTTTGGCAGAGAAAAATGTGAATTTCAACAGTGATTTTATAAAGAAAAGTCCGTTGAGATAAACGGCCGTTGAACAGCCGTTTAAATTTCAACGGCCGTTTAAATTTAAACGGCCGTTGAAATTTCAACGGAGATTTTTAAGATTTTTAGAACATAATGTCGTGTGATTTCATAAAAAAAAGTCCGTTGAGATAAACGGCCGTTGAACGGCCGTTGAAATTTCAACGGCCGTTGAAATTTCAACGGAGATTTTTAAGATTTTTAGAACAAAACTTCGTGTAGGGTAAACTCGTACATTGTTGACACTCGGGTATAGCTGCCACTGCTAAGCTTTTGGATGCATAACTTGAGACAGCAAAAGTTTTCAGTGATAATTTTAGTATCACGTGAAAGTTCATGATCTTGGCTATCAAACGGTATACAACTTATGGATATAACTTGTAAGCAAAATTATGAACTTGGCGCTTTACTATTGTCACTCGAGCGCACCCAGAAAAAACTAAGCAAATTCACAAAAAACTAAGACGTTTAGATGCAGGTTGTGAGCTTAATTTTGCCGCTTAATAATGTGGCATAATGTATATATCAGTGGATAGCTCTGTTATTCTAGATGACGATTTTGTCAATAGTTATTTATTTCCTGTCAATTTCTCGCTTACTTTTTACAATTTTGTAAAATTAGCTCGAGTTTTAGTTTACTCGGCCATAGTGGACACTTCACTCGGCCTCTGTTGACACTTGAAACACATCAAGAGCATGTGCCCCCGTAATGCTCCTGCTGGGTAATGCTCTCATGATGATTTGTGATGCTAATGATAAGTTTCCGAGCATAAATTTGTTTTAAATACGTTCAAATTCATAAATACTCCAAATAGCGGCGTTTTCAGTAACTGTGCTGAGGTATAATATAAGTTTACGAAATAATTTGGGGCTACACCAAGAGCACACAGTTGCTTATTGCTCTTGGTGCTTATGACACGTTTTGTCATATTTTAGCGTTTGTTATGCATTTTTTATGAATTATTGAATTACCATTACGGTAGGATTGAGTACACGTATCATGTTGACGGTTACTTATTGTAAAATGGTAACATTAACAGTTTTTGATAAGTTTTTTCGAGACTCAGTTGGTGCTAAAATTTTGCTGTGATTACAGCTTATAAGTTCAATTTTTTGGTATTATGTCAATATTTTATTAGCTAAAATCATATTTTGAATTAAGTACAGTCTATCATCTCTCATTTTTTGAGCTAATTTGAACAACGACGATAACAGCGGAGTAGTGTCAACTTAGGCCGAGTCTAGTGACAACTATATCCGAGCTGCTAAAATTTGAATCCGTTTACAATTTACTGTTGCTTAAAAGTTAAACGAAACTGTTGGACATGAGTTTACAGTCATCTGAAAGCCAAAAAATTTCTCTATCACATGATGTAAGCTTTACATGCAGTTGCAGCATGAAAAAACGAGCGATTTTGAAAAGAAAAATAAAGTCTCAAAAAGTGTCAACTATGCACGAGTTTACCCTAACTTAGGGGCCAATTCCTTTACCGGATTAAACGGACTGAACTTATTTTAGTCCGAGGTCTTGGAATTGCAAATCGGGTTAAACTGACTAAACGAGTTAAAAGAAGTCGGCGGCTTAATTTTAGTCAGACCCCATTCCAAAACTACCACTGGACTAAACGGATTTAACATGCACGCTTAACATTAGCGTGCATAGTTAAGTCCGTTTAGTCTGATTAAAAAGCAGTGCGCTATAAGTTAAGTCCGTTTAGTTTAATCCGGAGGTTTTGGAATGGCATTTTTCAGCGTAATTTTTAAACCGTTTAGTCCGATTATAATTAACCTTTTAATCCGGTAAAGGAATAGGCCCTTAGTTGCAAACAAGGAAAGAAATTTGCCCATTTTTTAACCTCCCAAACTGCTATGTAATTTGTTACTAGTAATAATTTGAAAATTTGATTTTTAATGTTAAATTTTTTCATCAACTGTATAAAGTTATGAATTTATAAAAGTAAAATTAAAGTTTTCAATTATCAATGTTCCTTTGCTATTTGATGTTAACAAGTAAACACTTTGCAACAAATTTTAAAAATTGCATATTTTCAACGGAGCTTTGTCGGTCCGTTGAACTCAACGGCAGTTCAACGGCCGTTGAACTAAACGGCCGTTGAAATTTTTAAAAATTTAGAACGAGTAGTTGGAAAAAATGATTAGTCGCGTGTTTTCGACGGAGAAATTTCTGAAAATCCGTTGATTTCAACGGAAAAATTTTGTTTATAAAATCGCTGTCAAAATTGCTGAAAACCTCCGTTGAAAATTTTCAACGGACTTTTATTAAATCGAAACATTTTGAACGGCAGTTAAAATGTTCAATAGCAATGGAGAAAATGTAGATTTCAACGGAGAATTTTTCAACGGCCGTTGAAATAAACGGCCGTTGAAATTTTTATAAAAATTAGCAAAATTTCAACGGCCGTTCAAATTTCAACGGCCGTTGAGATTTCAACGGCCGTTGAAATTCTTTATACAATCGGGCCCTGAAAGAGCGCTTCAAACCCCCCCCCAAACAAAAAAAAAAAAAAAAAAAAAAAAAAAAAAAAAAAAAAAAAAAAAAAAAAACAAAAAAAAAAAAAAAAAAAAAAAAAAAAAAAAAAAATAGAAAAAAATTTACACGCTAATCATATGCAGACTTAGACTGGGTCTAAACGTTCGTTTAGCTAGACTGCGTTTAAACTTCATCTACATCTACATCGGCCTTGCGTGCGGCTGTGTTTTAACGCGCGCGCGCATCATGTCGATCGATATTGACTATTCTATGTTTGTGCACATGTATCTATGCCTGGTGCACATGTAATAATCAATACGTTTGTTTTTTTATTGATAATTTCCGGTTTTGTTTAATTCTTTCCAAGATTATTTTTGTTTGTTTTTGCTGTCACAAATTCTGTTAAATTCTAATGCTAATTGCTTATTTACGTGGTAACTGACTTTATTTTGGGCTTACGTTTATTTTTGCCGGTATTTGGTCTTTTTGCTTTTATTATCACCGAATCATTTTTCGTATTTAATTGTAATTCCGAGCCCTGGTCAAATGGTCATGCATAAGCGTGGGTCCCAGTCATCCAAAAATGGTGAATCGGGCTGTTGGTGTTCCAAGCCTGATCATAAGGCTATGGTGCAGTGTTCATTATGCCGTGCTTTCAATCACTATGAGTGCCTGGGGGTATCAGTTAACGATTTATCTACCATTATTAATGAATCGCCAGGTGATTTCATTTGCAAGCTCTGTGCTCCTCGATGTGTCGGGTCTGTTTTTGAAAAATTTAAATCCGCAAGCGCATCTGGTCGTGTTTTTGTTTTTAATGAACAGAAACCGACTATCACTGATAATTCGATTGGCCAAATGAATGGTGATTTAATTCGTAGCATAGTCACTGATATAATGACTCCACTTATAGCTGATATTACTGCCGCAGCTACGAAAGCAGCTACTGCAGCTGCTCTCGATTTTGTGAAAGAACATTTTGAAAAGCGTGATAAGCGAAATAATCTGGTAATTGTCGGTTGGCCAGAAACTGAGGACTCTGACGCTGCTCAAAACTCTGCGGACATGGTAAAAGTATCAGCTTATTGCGATAAGTTGAATATTCCCGCTTCTGTTGTTGATGCTACGTTTCGTGATGGCAACAAGGCAAACCAGAAAAATGGACGTATTATTAAAGTTTGTTTCAAAGATCATTGTCCGTGGGCACGAACCATTTTTTTTAAATCCGTTACAAAATTGATGCGATCTGATTCTGAGTTTATGAATTGCCAGTATCAACCATTTGTTCGAACTGACTTAACTTGGAAAGAACGACAGCTCGACAAATCTCTCAGAGCTGAAGTTCGGGAACGGCGAGCCAACGGTGAAACTGGTATTTCTGTGAGAAACTTACGAATTGTGCAACTTGACAACACGGAAAACTAGCTCGGCTGGGTAATTTTTGCCAAAATTTGTCATATTTTGATTTAATATATTTCAATGCCTGTTGTTTAACTAATAAAATGCCTGATCTATGCTATCTTGTTTCTTGTAATCTTCATTCTATAATTGCTATCAGTGAAACTTGGTTAACAGCTGAATGTTCTAATGCTCTGTTCAGTTATGTCAGTGTGTCTCATAAAGTAATCCGGTGTGATGGGAAAGGTCGTAACGGCGCTGGTGGTGGCGTTGCGCTACTTATTCCAAATTCTGTTTCTTTTGTTTTGCGAGCGATTCATGAACCGTGTGGGCATTTTGAATCGCTTTGGGTTGATTTATTAAGTACTAAGAATGAACTTTTTTGCGACTTTGTGTTCTTTATCGTTCTCCTACCTTTGACAAAACAATCTCTACTGCCCTCTTAATTGATTTATTTAAAACAAATGTCTCAGAACTGATCCCAACTTTAATATGCGGCGATTTTAATTATCCAAAAATTACTTGGCCAACAAATAATTGCTTTGCCGATAATGAACGTCAATTTTTTGAATGTTGTTTGGAATTGGGATTAATGCAATATGTTGTAACAGCTACTCATAAACATGGTAATATACTAGATTTAGTATTTTGCAATGAAAATCATGCTGTCCAGAATGTATCTGTAAAAGAAAATTTCTCTACTTCTGACCATTTTATGATAACTGTAAAACTGGGACCGTTTAATTTTAACCATAGAGTTGAAAACAAACAGCCTGTTCGGAATTTTAATGATGCGAATTTTAGTGCTATTGAAAATTATTTTTCACAGATAGAATGGAATACTTTTTTTTATGACTGTTCTAATGTTAATGAAATGTGGTTGAAGTTTTTGTACGTGATTAATCACTGTGTGGAAGCTTACGTTCCGTTTCGTGTCACAAGTGTAAAAACGCGTTCTTGGTCATCAGCAGTAATCAAAGCGCATAAACGTCAAAGTAAGCTGCATAAAATGTTTCGTAAACGCCCCTGTGAATATACTCATAATACCTGGTTATCTGCTGCTAGGGTATGCAGAAAATTAAAACGAGCTGAAATTTTTAAACAGGAAACAAAAATTTTGAATTCCAAAAGCAACAAGACCTTCTGGAACTTTGTTAAAAGAAAGTTTATTTTTCAGCCTGATATCCCAAATTTATCTAATACAGATGGTACTTTTTGTGTCTATCCAAACGAGAAAGCTGAAAAATTTAACTCTTTTTTTGCATCTGTTTTTATTACTGGCAACGATGTGCCTATTACTGTACAACCGTATATTGTAAATTTTCAAATGCAGAAACCTGTGTTTGATGAGAATAATGTGTTGCTACACTTAAATAAAATAGCTAATAAGCAAAGTTCGGGTGTAGACGGTTTGCCCCAAAGTTTCATAAAAAAATTACGTTTCTTTCTGGCACTTCCCCTAGCCAAGATCTTTTCAGTTAGTTTTTCTTCTGGCATCTTGCCTGACATGTGGAAAATTGGTAAAATCAAACCTATCCATAAGAAAGGTACAATAAATAAAGTGGAAAATTATCGACCAATAAGCCTATTATGTAGCTGCAGTAAAGTAATGGAATCAATAATCCGCGAGGCCTTAATTGATCACCTGTTTGCCAATAAGTTAATTAGTACTAGCCAACATGGATTTTTAAAAAATCGATCTACTGTATCTCAAATGCTTTCCTTTATAAATGATTTGACTTTGTCATTAGATAAGCATGATGTCTCAGATATTGCTTTTTTGGACATAGCTAAAGCTTTTGATACTGTGTCTCATGTAAAATTGATAGCGAAGCTTAGTTCATTTGGGATTGACAACTGTCTTATCACTTGGCTAACAAACTATTTATGTAATCGTAAACAAACTGTCGAAATTGATAATATATACTCCTCGTATGTGAATGTAACCTCTGGAGTACCTCAAGGAAGCCTATTGGGTCCAATATTGTTTCTATTGTACATTAATGACCTTGAAAACTTCGTTTTCAACTCAAAATTAAAATTATATGCAGATGACGCTAAAGTATACACTACAGTTGTGTTACTGAAAATTCAAATGGCCTGGCAAACGATCTGGAGGCTATATCCACTTGGGCTATGAATATGCAACTAAATATTGCAATTGAAAAATGTAATGTTATGCATTTTGGTCATGGTAACCCTGGCTATGTCTATTCTATTAATGGAACTGATATACTTTCTGTGAACGAATTCTGTGACTTGGGGATTCTTCTAACTAGTAACTTATCCTTTTCTAGCCATTGTCAAATAATTGCGTCAAAAGGTTTTCAAATTGTCAATTCAATTTATCGCTGTTTTAACTCGAGATCAGCAGAATTTTTGATAAAAGTCTTCAATGCTTATTGCAGAAGCAAATTGGAATACGCTTCAGAAGTTTGGAATCCAATTTTCTTAAAAGATATTGATTTGATTGAAAAAGTTCAGCGTTTATTTACTAGGCGTTTGCCCGGCGCTACGGGTTTATCATACAGTGATCGGTTAGCTCATTTCAATATGGAATCACTAGAACTCAGAAGACTTCATAAAGATCTGTATATGACTTACAAGATTCTTAATGGGCTTGTTGAAACTGATTGTAATACTTTTTTCACTTTGTTACAAAACGGCCAAACCAGGGGTCACAATAAAAAATTGTTCTTCTATCGTTCTAGATTGGACATCCGTAAACACTTTTTTGCAAATCGAATTATATTTTTGTGGAATTCACTCCCACCTGCAGTTGTCAATGCAACATCTTTTCAAATTTTCAAAAGTAAACTGAAATTAGTTGATTTTTCTAATGCGCTTAAAGGTAGGGCATTGTAGCCGGAAAATCGGCCCAGCCCGAGCCTTTTGCACGTACTTTTGGTTTTCTTTCTTTTTTGTGTTTTTGTTTTGTATTTTTTATAATCTTTGTTTTGTGCAATAAAATAACGTCTAACGTC
>JASANF010014200.1:0-13515 GCA_030248245.1 Trissonchulus sp. WLG1_4
AACGCTAATCTTATTGGCACCGGAACAACTATGTTGGGATGGTGGCGCAACAGCATGAGTTGTAGAAGGTGCATCAGTGGTATAGGCGCTGGTGCGGGTAGAATTTGGGTTTGGTGAGGGAAATGACTGATTCTGAAACAACAAGATATCAATAACTGGTGCTGAAACCGGTTTTACTTAAGATTTACTATAATAAAGGTGTTTACAAGTGTTTGTATTAAAAGTGTGTTTGCATTTAAACAAATTTTTGTTTCAATTTATAACAAAAAACTGTGTTTCCTAATTGTTTTTAGTTAAAAATGTTGTATTGTTACTGGTTCTACAAAAAATACTGTTATGTAAATGTTTGTTACAAAAAACTTTATTTTACAAATCACTGTGTAAAAAACAAATTAGCAAGTGCTTACACTTGAAAATTATAGCTTTGTGACTGTTCATAGGAAAAAATTACTGTAGACTAAGTGTTTGAGGAGAAATAGTAATGTTTACGAGGTGTATTCACATTAAACTTTAAATTTATGCAATAAAAAACCAAAATTGGTAAGTGATTTTACTGAAAAAATAAAGTTTAGGAGGTGACTATACTAAAAAAATCAATATTGGGTGAGAGTTTGTGCAAAAAGTGTATTTATGTTAAATTTAAAATTTATGCAAGAAAAATTAAGTTTGCTAGGTGTTTTCACTTAAAAATTAAAGTTCAGTAATTCAGTAAGTGACTGCATTAAAAATTACTGTAGACCAACTGTTTGTACTGTAAAATCAATGCTGAGTGAGAGTATGTGAGGGAAAACTAAGTGAATTTACGCTAAACTTGAAATTTACGCAAGAGAAATTGAGTTTGTTAGGTGTTTTTACTTAAAAATTAAAGTTAAGTAACTGTTTGTATCGAAAAAATACTGTAGACTAACTGTATGTACTGTAAAATTAATGTTGAGTGAGAGTTTATACAATAAAACTGACATTAAACTTGAAATTTATGCAAGGCAGATCAAGTTTTCTAGGTGTTTTCACTAAAAATTAAAGTTTAGTAAGTGTTTGTATTGAAAAATTACTGTAGACTGTTTGTAGTGCAAAATTACTGTTGAGTGAGAGTTTGTGCAAAAAAAAAAACTAAGTGTATTTGCGTTTAAGGAAAACTAATTTTGTAAGTGTATAAAAAATCTAATTGAAAAATTACTGTAGACTAAGTATTGTACTGACCGATGTCTATGTCTGTGTGTTGCTACAGAATTAAGCTAAGTCAAAATCTAGAAGTAAATCCTAAGTCCATTTTGGTCTAAGTTCACGGCCAGCACTAAACCCTAATTACGACATGGACGGTGGGTTCGTGGCAAATGGCGAGAGGTGTGCTCCCTTAGAAAGTTCGTAGTAAACTTTCCTCTACTTAACCACCCTCTAAATCCATTTTATGAACACAGTGCTTCGCGTTTTCTTCCCTTACTACCACCGCCATGAAGGTTGCCGACTCCATACCAAGAGGTTAGCCATAGGCTAGATACCAGCGTGCACAGGTCCGAAGACCGTCTGATACCCTGGAGTCCTACTCTTGTAGCTTGCTTAGGGTTACAAGAGACCCTAGCTCAAGACACGGCTGCACACGGCAACAAAGTGCTGTGATATACAAGCAAAGCGCGCGTTGAAGAAGCACAATGCAAGCATACCACACCGCGTCTATATGTTTTAAGTTTAAAGTCATTTTAATATTAAATTTAATCAGACCTAAGTTAAAAAACCTACACTTGGGCCAGGCTGATTCAATGTATCAGCAAGGGGGTCTGGCTGATGTTGCTTCCGCAAATGGCGCTTCAGGGTATATTTGCGCGTAAAAGTTCTGGCACATGAGGGGCATTCAAATGCACCCATGACTGTCAAATTCTAAAGTAAAAATACTGACAAAATTAAGCTTTTATTGAATCAGGGTGTTAGTTTGCATTATACATATATTCAAATCTGATTGGTTCCTTTTTAAACGACACAATATCTGACATCTGTGTTGGTAGGCAGAAATTCAACTGCTCATTGCACACGTGCTACATATATTTACATATGATTGGTACATTTTAACTGTCCATCGTACATGCGCTACCTATATTTACATATAATTGGCTCCTCTTTAACTACTCATCGCACATGCATTCTGATAGGGTGCAATTTAAACTTTTGATTACACACGTGCTATATATATTTGTATATGATAGGCTCATTTAAACTACTCATTTTACATGCGCGTTGATGGGTTATATGTTAAACTGTCCAACACTCATGCTAGATAAAGTGTGGTTTCGTTCTGGAAACACACTGTATTGTCAGTTTTCCCACCAAAAATTTAATTTTGCTTCTACTTAACCAATCAAAATTAACTTGTAAAAAAATAAAATTTTGTTAACCTCAAACTGGGTGGGTGCTGACAAAAATGTACTATTAAATTAAGATTCAATTTAATTTGGGGCTTTACTTTGAAGTATAATACATAATTGTATTATTGTTGCGTACACTTCCTGAGATGTTATTGCATTTATTTTTTCGGTATTGTATGTGAGTGTGTGGAAAGGTTGAAACTGAAGTATTTCAGAGTCAAAGGCATCATATTATCTTGTTAAAACATGTCTCTTCCTGTGCGTGTGTGTGTGTTGTGTGTATGTGTGTGAATGTTCAGTCTGACCCGTTGAATAGCAGCTGTCTATTTAACAGCAGATGTGTGCGCGCGCATGCGCTGTGTGTCTGTGCGTGCACAAAATTTCCAGTAAATATGATAAACTAGCAGTCTATGTAGTAATATATTGTGTGTGTGTGTGTGTCTGTGCGTGCACTGGATGTTGAAAATTTTCCAATATGATAAACTAGCAGCCTATCTGGTAACATAATCTCTGTGTGTGTGTGTTTGTCTGTGCGTGCACTGGCTGCTGGAAAATTTTCAATATGATAAACTAGCAGCTTATGTAGTAACATAATCTGTGTGTGTGTGTGTGTGTGTGTGTGTGTGTGCAGTGGCAGTAGAAAATGTCAAAGTCTGGTCAAATAGACAAATAATTGTAAACAACCTGTATGGGTGGTTTACAAGAAAATATGAAAGAAAAATAACTAGATATTATGCCTACAGTGTATGAGACAGTGGTGGTTCTCAGTAGATGAGTGCGGTTAGGTTTAGTTAGGGTGATGAGACAAAACTATGAGGTTGTGCTCTAAGCCTAAAATTTTTACTTATTTTGACTAATACATCCATTAACTTTCTGTTGCTAAAAGTAACCAATGGTCGAGAAGACTCTGTGGGTCACATAGCAACTCTTAATAAAGCTAAAGTCAGGACAGGTAATGACTGCTTTCAATTCCTGAACAGTTTTTTTTGCGAGTTTTTTACAACATGAGTCTACAGCAACTTCTCCATCGGAAGATTTGGGCTTTGGAAAGCCTATCCGAACATCAGAAGAGCATGGTGGAGGATGGGGGGATGGCGGTGTTGACAGGGGTGGTGGTACCAGCCTGGACTCACCTGTCCACCTTCGATGATCGGGACTGGAAACTCCACAACGACTCCTTGCGCCACCATCGGAAAAAGCATGCTGGGCGTTTCATCATGCCCATTGATACTGATTATGCCTATAATAAGGCATCGCAGCAATTTTTAGCTGCAGTATCTGGCATGGTGGAGCGTCCAAGCCCCTGCAACAAATATCCGAAGGTGGAGCTGGATGTTCGTCGGATGACCGTCTCGGATGGTGGACCGGGAGCGAAGGTTGTGAGGCTCCAGGTGGTGTCTCGATTGGTGGAGGTGGAGCGGCGATACAAGCAGGTGTATCCCAAAATCACCTGGGACTCTCCGGACCCTGGACCTCTGGATGGGTTGGCGGTGCCCTCTTTTACACCTGGGGGTATCATCAGCAAAAAGGGGCATCGGTATGCGGTGGTTTGCAAGCGCTATGTGACTTGCTGTCGTGGGGTTGTGGACTTGCCCTTGGATGGGGGACCTCCGCGTATCATTACCTTTTACGTGCTCTGTGGGCACTAGTCAACTGCTAGCTAGTGGAATTCTGACTCGACCCGACTACGACTAGAATGTTCGCCGATTATCCCAACAGCCCTCTTTAGGGCTAACAACTTCGATTTTGTTACCAAGATACACACATACACTTACACTCAACACTGGCTCCGGCTCCAAGTTGTCCCAGAACCCCCATTTTATCACTACTCTTGCCATTTCCCACTTAAGCCCGCTTCATAAATTTCTTTGTCCTCGTCCCTGTCGTTTTGTCCCTAAGCGATTCCAAGAAAACAACTTGTACAATGAGTTGATGTTTCGCGTGAAGAAAGTCTGGGTCACGTCTATGATTTGTATGCAAAAAATTAAAATATCATTCGAATTTAATTTAATTTGGTGTAATTATTCGAAACCATTTTTACGCGGCGGCCTCAGCCGCCGCGTATACACAAAGTTAAGGTGTTGTCTGCAACATAGGAAAATCTCAGGTCCTGCCTTATTGTTGTTTGCTACGTACATAATGCACACACCACAGCAGCGTGTGCAATTTATTGCTGCAGCAAGGAAAACCGGTTTTGATAACTGCTGTTGAATTATTGATCATTATTATCGATCATTACTGTCATACACATTCTGGCTGCAGACAGTTACGCTTGGATGTTGACGAGCAATCTGGTTCTATAGTTACTGTTGTGTGCGCAATACTTTATTGGAACTTTATTGCAAAAGTTTACAAAAATGGAATAATTAGAATATAGAAAGACTAAAACACTCACGAAAGTTGAATAAATATTGAAAGACTGGGAATATAGAAAGACTAGGTAATTTATGAAAGTCGAAAAAAATTGAAAAATTAGGAGTATACGTGAAAGACTAGAGTATATTTCAGAAAAATTCTGCAAAACTGGCTGACTTTGGTATTGTTCAGAAGGAACTTTTGAGATTGATTGCACGTGGCTCTATTCATTCATATTTTTGTTTTCGTGGAAAATAATGTGACCATAGTGCACGGCTAATTCATTTTTCGCTATTTTTTTTGCTACTGTTAGCCCCTCTTTTGGCTGCGAAATGATTAGACTGTATTTTATTTTTTGAGCGTTTCGCAACGAGCTATTTCAAACAAAAACCAAGTTTTTAAAGCATAATGAAATCCCAATATATGGTTGCTTTTGTATTAGTAGTCAAACTGCAATAGCGTTTGATAAAAAATATGTTCAGCATTTACAGGACTTTTAAATTCTGCAGTTGATAACGCAAGTTTCGTAGCTATTGGTTTTTTGTGTCTGGAAAACTTGACTGCAAATACAGACGCATTATGTACCATCGGATGCAGTACTGCGACGTTGATAAAAACAGATTGTGGATTCTTGGTTTTTGATACGTATGCAAAAAATGTAGTCGGTGAAACTACACCAACTGGAACAATTACTCTGATGCATTTCAATGACAGCAAAAATTTAGTATTTGATTTGCAAAATCAGTTTCCGAATTCGTAGGAAATGTTTGAGATATCTTGCTTTGAAATATCAGTTTCCGTTGTCTCGTTATGTTTAGTCGTTCTGAAAGTGATCTTGATAGTTTGGGTCAGTACTCATTCTCTTCGTGCTTTACTGCATTTACGGCTCCAGCTTGAATAATTCGAACGACACCAAAGTCTGACCAAAAATTGTTGGACCCTGAGACAAAAAGAAACACGCGATTTCATTACGAAAAGAACATATTTCAGCCTTTAAGAGTACAGCGAGTAGTCACAAAAATCACGCCATCTGTTTAGTCTCAGGGTCTGCAATTTTTGGTCAGACTTTAGTACAAAAATTCATGATGTAGTTGAAATAGCTGTCAACGCAGTTGTAAATGAAGTTATGTAAGTTTGGTCAAGCCTCACAACAAAAATTGAAAATTGGTTTCAGGGGTTTTCAAACCGGCTTAAACACGTAGTATATATGTAATCTGCAGTTATACTTTAACAAACGCCGCGTCTATCTGTTCCATTGGAACAGCAAACTCTTTGAACGTACTTTGGACTTCATAGATAGTTTAGAATATTTAAGTCTCAACTTAAAAAAGTGTATTTGATACAAAAACTAGCTACTCGGAAGACGTACTTGTTCTGCACGCTCTTCTGCATTATATACCTGATTTTTCTTGCAAACTGCAAGCTCCGCTAATTTGCATATCTATTACATAATATGCAAAATAGATTCAACTGTATAACTGTCAGTGTTATGTTTACAATGACACAAGTTCATAGCAGTTTGAGTTTCAACAGTGTAGTGCGTATACAAACAGTTTCTGTGAACCATCTTTGTACCGTGTAGTAACACTAATATTTGCGGTAATTTCGATAACCTGTCGAACTTTAGTTCATAAAATGTTGAAGCAGCTGTGTTACAAAACGGACTTTTTTCCAAAATTGACAGCTCAATGTTAAATCCTTTCACAAAACACAAACCCAGTGTACATAAAATCTCGTTTTACGATGGGTCCGCTTAGCAACAGTAAGAATTGTATATGCTCATCTATTGGAAGCATCAAGAGTACATAATAGCAAGAGTACATAATAGTGTCTCACTCTGGTAACGGCAAAACCAGTCTGCCCAAGCAAAACCAGTTTTTCCCAGCAACAAACACTTCAAGTGTAAGCCTGAACTATTACTGTTCGAACACACATCTTTCGCTGTTATGAGTAATACAGAGAGAAGGTTGTATATTCCATCCAGCATTAAAGTTTTGCCGTTGAGTCAACATTTTATTGCGCCGCAGAGTTTTATGTTACAATTCGTAGGTGGTGTGTTTTCAAGAATACTTGTCTGGTCGTATAAAAACTTTTGACGTTTAGGCTTCGAAATATGATAATCACGGTTTTTGCCGCTGTTAGTAAGCAAGTTTTTGTTTATTAGGGGCAGCTGGGATAACTTTGGCGCCAAATTTTAGTAAAAACTTTTTGTCTCAGTTATCACGCATATTTCCAGAAATGTATATTTTTTGATTGTTTGTTTTTTGAAATGTTTTTTATTGTATTTGTTTTTTTCGAAATTTTGTTTAGACTCTGTCTTCTTTTTTTTCTAATTAATTTTTTTATTTTGCCAAAGTAAGTGTTTTACAGTATTTTCTAACTAAACGTTTCGTATGGCCAACTTTTAGACGCCACATGTTTTTTATGTGCAATTTAAGCCACCAGAAAAAAATATACTGAAATAGTTTGTTTTATTTACATATATTTCAGTTTTCGCAAGCAATTTCTTCACCTTTTTAGGACCCGTTTCTGCTCTAAAATTCTTAGTACAACATTCGTTTCCTGTTTTTTTTAATAAAAATTAATAGGTTTTTTGGTTTGGTTATGTATTTTATTTTTATTAGGTATACATGTAAATCCAGAATTATTCATTAATAAAATAAGTTTCTGATTGTTAATTAAATTCTTTTTAATCACGCCGTAAATTTTTGCTCGTTTTTGTTGTCTGACAATTTCACTAATCTGCAGCCATTTCTAGATTTTATATCTCTTCTAAACACGCATATTCTATAGACCTTTTCATAAATTACTATTAACTGGATTAGAAAATAGCTTTATAACTAACCATTGGATTAGAGCCATTAGGATGAGCTTTAACTAACCATCCACTTATTTAATTTATTCATCAAATTTTGCAAGTAAGCGCAGATGATACGGTTTAGTTGTTCTGCAATGTTTGATAAACTTTCGTTGACTTTATTTCAACTTACTAAAGTCAATCTATTTAATTTATGTAATCTAATTCAGGTATACAATTTATTAAGAATCTCAAAATGAAACCAGATTATGGTGACGACCTTTTGCATTGGGCATAAAATCAGGCATAAACTTGCGCTTAGTTTTTGATCCAAAATACGGTTTAGCAAATTAGTTTGAAACCTGTTTTGTTAACAAACTAGAGCAACTTGAAAGTTGCCGGCTTTAGCTGAATCATCTTAGAATGTGACAAATTTCATTATATGACGTCTATGTTACTTGGCGGTGCGTTATTAATCAAATAAGTAGGTATATAACTTCTGTTCAGTGTTTCTTGATTGGTTTTTAGTTTTTCATTTTTTAGTTCAGGTTTTTTAGTTTAGTTCAAGACTTAAAAGAACATGTACCGCTACTTTTACATACCTATCCCTTCTTTGTCGAGATTTTATATTCACGAGAGCTGCGCAGAAACGCGTACAATTTGGGGGAATTTGGCCACGGTGGTTTTTACGGTTTAAAAAAACCGGTTTTTACGGTTTTTAAAACCATGGTTTTACGTACGTTTTCATGTGATTTGCACATAATTTCATCACACAATGTTGCCTGATTCGTTACGAGTATAGTAAAATTTCCAAAACCATGGTTTTTGCTCAGTTGAAATTTCAAAACTGCAGCACTGTAGGTTTTTGTTTTGCTGAAATTTTAACTCAGCAAAAGTCATGGTTTCAGATAATTTACTAAATTCTTATAGAATCAGGCAACATTTTGTAATGAAACTGTGAAATCATGCGAAACCGTACGTGAAACCGTGACTTTTAAAAACCACCGTGGTGAAATCCAGCCTTTATGTCCACAAGCCACCAAATTTAAATGGAATTATTAATTTATTTTTTTTTTCAGCTGTTACTGGTTGTGCCTTTTTGCTTCTCAGTTATCCAGACGTGTTTATTTCGTCATCATGGGTGAGGCCACTATTCTCAACGTCATCTGTGCAATACTGCTTCCGGTTAGTTCAACGGATTAATTGGATTAAATTGATTAGATAATCTCCGGATTTATCGGATTAGATAGAACCTGGTCGGTTAATGCAACATATATAACAGTAAAGTTAAACAATAGACCCTGTAAGACTGAACTACATACATAATTCTAAATTTAGTGGTACGGAATTTGGCACTAAATTATCAAGTCTAAGGTTTTTGTAGATAGCAAAAGTACAAATTCATTAAAAAGCAAGGCTTTGTTCTCCATTCTAGCCAAACGTTTCTGATACTAAAAATATATAATATATAATATATAATAAAAATAATACGCCAAAAATACTGATCGTTCAAACTAACCACCACTAATTCACTTCACTTCATATTCATATACTAACCACACCACATTCATATTCACTACATTACGGCTCCAATTTTTGTAGCTCTACGCCCTATATAAGGCCTGGTTCATATTTGTCCTTAAGGACACAGGGACAGAGACAAGTATAAATGTTGGTCAGCTGCTGTGCAAAATTTACAAAGGCGCAAACGTGACTATTTTTCTGTATGCAGTATGGATGTGACATCGTTTTTTCGTGAAAAACAATTGAGTCAATTGGCCGTGCAGTTTTTTTGGAATTGCTTAAGGACATAACAGTGGAGACAAGGACAAGGACGAGTATGAACGGTGTCACGGGCAAAAGTGTCCGACTTGCCCCCCCCCCTCCGGAAGGTTTTGCAAGTAAAAAGTGTCCGGGGGACTCTTTTGACGGGCAAAACTGTCCGGGGGGGGGACATTTTTGTATTTTCTGTTATTCACCCACCAGTCTGGAATTTGAAAGTTAGTGAGCCGATTTGAATAATTTTTACACCAATAGACTCATCTTGACCTCAGGAGTTCAAAAATGTAAGTTTTAAAATATTTTAAATTTTTCAAATAAATTTTAAAATTTTAAAATTTTATACAAAATGCGGACTTTTTCATTTTCTGAGATGCGGAAAGTGTTCTAGACACTAATTTTTGGGTTTTGGATCGCTAAAATTTAAAAAATTTTCAAAAATTTTAAAATTTTAAATTTTTTAAAAAATTTTCAAAAATTTCAAAATTAGTTTTTTTAAGCTCTGAGGTCAAGAGGAGTCCCTTGGTGCAAAAATTATTCAAATCGGCGCAGTAAATTCCAAATTAAGGACTGGTGGGGGAATAACCGAAAAGATCTCACTTTTTTTGGGGGGGGGGAGGGCACTTTTGATCGTAACACCGTGCCTTTTTACAATATCTCAACGACTGTTTTATTTCAGCCCGTCGGCGTGAGCATGTACAAAGGCTGTGCAATCTTCGATGCCGAAGTCTGTATTTGCTTGCTCCTGACCATCCTTCTATTTCTCCCAGGCATGATCTATGCTCTTTACGTCATCTTTAAAGGATAGAAAACTCAGCACCAAGAGTACATGTCTCAGCGGAGAAATAAGAAATAGGAAACAAGAAAGGTCGCTTCCCATAATGCTTAGGCTTCTGGGTTATTTTGGCCTGTGAAGTTATAAGGTGAATCTGCGCACTACCGTGTTTAGTATAAAAATGTTTCACAGCAAAAAAAAGCAACTAACCAATCAGAATCCTATTTCTTATTTCTCAGGAATAACCGGGCTTTTGATTGACTTGTCCACATTTTGTCCATAATAAGCGTAACATACGTTTGTCCGTTATCAAATATTTTACCTTGTATCAAACTTTTTCAATTTTTACATTTTTTTACTTCAGAGTGGTTTTTGGACGCATACGGATAAACGGATAAATTTTTGTACGCACTTTTTACTCTACTTACACTTGATTCTAAGCTGCCAAAAAGTGCTGAACAGTAAAATAAAAAGAGTTTTCATTCATAAAAAAGCATTTCAGCCGTTACCACAAGTACCTGCTAAAATCACGCCACCTGTGCTTTCTTAATGTTCAGCATTTTTTGGTCAAACTTTAGTAACTTTTGTTTATCAGATTCAATCAACGATAGTTGCATGGGCTCACAAAAAGTTTAACTTTAGACTGAGTTTATAATCTGTTTGCGAACGCAATAGAACATCGTAATAAAAAATTCTAATAGCATTAAGGTTGAGTAATTTTCTGTGAATTTTGGCCATTACAGAAAAATAGTTTAACATAAAATATTGTTTAACAGTACTCGACGAGTGTAAAAAAACTGGTTCAAAATTAAGAGAATAGTTTCACTCTTCATAAAATATTCCTACTCCTGATTCTGCCAGACAAATGTTAAAGCATCAGCGATTTTATTGTACAGTTTATAACCGGAATTCACAAACTAATTAAGGACTAACGACTAACTAGCGGCTGCGAAAAGCGCTAAATGTGAAATGATGCCTGCATTTCTTGTTGTAATTAAAGTAGCAAACATTTTCTTACAAAAGACGCTTTGATTTATTGCATTTTTATGCGAATTTGCATCATCCACAGTTCATAATGTGAAGTGGATAACGGTAATTTAGATATTTTCGAATGTTTCGACTTTTAATTCTATAGAATCAGAATTATATGAAACATTATGTAACAGGGTCAAAATTTTGTGGCGGGGCCTCTCCGGCCAAACTTTGGGACCCTCCCCCAAAGATCGACCAAAAATACCCTAAATTTTGCAAAAGTTTCTAAAAATTTTGCCAAAAAGTGCCATTTTTTCTAAATTTTCCCAGATTTTGGGGATGCTCTCCCCAGTTCCTCGATTTGGAGAGGGGGGTCCCCCCCATCCTCCCCTCATACATGTTATGATATGAAAATATATATGATATGAAAATTTTCTTTACTTAAACTGACCAACAAAGTCTGATCAAAAAATGCTGGCCACTGAGATAAAAAGTAACAAGCGATTTCATTACAAAATGAACGAATGGAAAGCATCAAGAATACGAGTAGTCACAAAAATCGACGCCACCTGTTTTGTCTCAGAGATCATAAATTTCTGGTCAGACTCTAGTTTGTGAATACAGGCCTTTTATATATACTGCCACATCGTACCTTAAGCCTTATAGCCTTACGATAGAAGTCAGTAGTAGCGGGATAGTTGTCGCATATGGGGAAATTATTGATTGATGGAAAAATTGAGAAAAAAACGCAATTTTCTGTTTTTAACTGTTTTTAGTGTAAAAATTTTAATAATAAGAAAATCAATAGTTTTCCTTATAATTCACTCGTAAAACAAATATATTTAGAATCTTACAATAATGTTTTATATACTTAAATGTTATATGCTTTTTATGTTAAAAAAATCATGTTATGGTTGTAGCGTGTAAAAAAAGTTAAACAAAGTACTACTATTTAATTTACAGTGTGTGAGTAATTGCTTCAATCTCTCGAAATCGCTCATATGTCATACTGTAGAATAAATCGTAACATATACTAGACAGTTTTAACAATTAGGTAACTTCTAAACGTTGTTTGTGTTTCGAAGAAAAAGGATAAAACTGAATAGTTTTGCATGTAAAACTGAAAACTTTGCATAATAAGACGACAAACTGAAATGTGAATCATTTCAAAACAATAACATGCAAAACTTTTCAAAATGTAAAAATGACTAAAAGTAAAGATGGTAGACATGTTGAAAGATTGTTATTTAAGATCTACACGGTTTATTTATATACTCGCTTATCGTGATTATGCCATGAGAAAAACTTTTTTTATGTTTTTATGTTTTACTAATGTGGAAAGCCAAGTAGGAAAAATCGATGCTGACAAAAAAATGCTGCGTCCTTCATTTCATTCATTCCCTCACTAACAGACACTTTGCGTACACATACGTGGCTACTAAAATACATGAAATAGCTTTTTACTGATAAGCACTCAAAGTAACTTTCATAAATTTACAAAAGTGATACATTTTACATTCTTGTCAAAGCAGCAACAACAACAGCAACAACAACAGCAACGTTTGACTTCACATTATATCCCGTACCGCTCGGCTGTTCAGTCGATATCTGAATAACTTGTACTTTGGGTTTCGGCGGAGGCTTCTGTGCCGTTTCTGGCACCGGTTTTTGAGTGGCTTTAAGAACCGGTTTTTGAGTGGGTTTAGGCACCGGTTTTTGAGTGAATTTACTCATCGGTTTTTGAGTGGATTTACCCACCGGTTTTTGAGTGAATTCACCCACCGGTTTTTGAGTGGGTTTAGGCACCGGTTTTTGAGTGAATTTACCCACCGGTTTTTGAGTGGGTATAGGCACCGGTTTTGGAGTGATTTTTGGTACCGGTTTTTGAGTGGTTTTTAGTACCTGTTTTTCAGCGGTTTTCGGTACCGGTTTTTGCGTGGTTTTATGCACCGGTTTTTCGGCGGTCGAAATTTTTGGCTTGACATTTTCCAAATATTGCCCGCCTACGTTTCCGTATGGACTGTAGTTACTAACGGTGTAAACTCTTTTGCAGTCTTTTGTCAACGCTATTCCTGTTCCGACTTCCCGAGAAGCTATCCAAATAAGTTGGGTGAAATGACCTAAATATTGACATCAAGTGAAAGCTTTTCTCAAACAGTACCGGTATTAAACACAGCGGCTGTCCAAGCTAGATCCAGAGACAAAAAGCACGCGATTTCAGTACGAACGAAACAAAGTGCCAGTTTTTCAACTTAATTTCGTTGATTAATGAAACAGTTAACAAGAAAAAATCATATACACATTAGATGTTAAAAAAATTACCAATCATTTTTGATTCGTCAATTTTACTGCCAGTTTTGAAGTCGTAATCCAAAATTCCTTACCAAGAGTCCACAGGGTCGATTCCTAAAAATTTAATTATTCAATAAACCTTAAGGGTGGATTCCACAAAATTGATTTTACTAAACCATGGTTTCACG